>VUQS01045538.1:0-20128 GCA_015108495.1 Heterochromis multidens
TTTTTTTACATCCCTGGAGGTTGCTTGCTTGTTGAGATCCAGTATATCCCTCTCTGAGACGGCAGATTTGATCATTTGCCCCCTCTAAATTGCATGTTTAAGTCAAACTACATCAGATCACTGAAAGACCTCCCCTTTTATCATTATGATGACCGCAAACAAGCTTCTACATACATTTTAAACAAGTAAATTCCAGCATATGTGGACTAAGATTTGGAAAATGCATATAGTGTAACGGCACTACAGATGACAAGTTTTTTTTACACATCCACAAACTCACTGATGTTTAGCTCCCAATTTGGGTCCTGGGAGATGATGGTTCCCAGGAAGCTGAAAGACTTAACCGTATCCACTGGGGAGTCACACAGGATGATGGGGACTAGTAATAAGTTCACCATCAAATAATTTATAAATTCAGCAATCTCTCTAACACTTGCACACCTATCTGGACAAATAGAGAGCACTAAAACAACGAACATCAGAGCACAAACTCACAACACGGAATATGCCAAACATCATGAAGCCGTGCATATCTGGAACATGTAACTCCTCCAGCCATATTATTATGCTCGTAAGTGTATTTTGTTTTGAAGGGACATCTTGCATCACAGATGTTTGGCTTTCAGCACTGCCTTAACTAGCATGATAAGCAGTGAGAAGTCCAAAAACTGCAAAAGTATTTCACTGCAGCACAGTAAAGCGCCCTGTCAGTGTTTTGGACATTTGGATTTGTCTACTCGTATATATGGAGCTGCAGCACAAATTCTGTAACCCATAGCATGTCTTTTGGCTTGTTCCTCTGGAGACATCTGACTTAGCTTTCAGGTTTGTGCCCATGCTGTTGTGGATGCTCTGGATACTAACTGCAATATGCTCAATCTGTATTCATGTCAGGGTATTCATGCTCCTGTCCTGCATCGGCCAAAGATCCCTGAGTAACAGTGGTGTGTTGGAAGGCCTCCTGAACCTCCTGGACAGCCTGCTGTCTCCACTGCAGCAGCCACAAGCTGCTGCTCAGCGTAGGACTGAAGGTAAAGCAACCAAGAATACCATGCTCATGGCACCTGATATGTTAACATGATCAAAGAAGCAGAAGTTGCAGATAGAGTTCAAGTCTGTGTGAATATTTACACTTATTTTTTGTTCAAAGTGGCATACAAGAGTGTGTTTGAAACAAAACTGTTCTTTGTGTGTTCCAGGTGTTTTGGACATTCCCATGATCAGCTGGGTAGTGATGTTGGTCTCCAGACTGTTGGACTATGTAGCAAGTATTGAAGATGAGGCCTCAGGTGGGAAGAAGCACCTTGGAGGGAAAGAGCGGGAAAGACCTGTAACAGGTAGAAGAACTGCATACTTCTTTCCCCCGACACGTGTAAATTACAGTTTGTTTTTTTTGTTTGGTTTTTTAAAATCTATAGCAGCTTGAAATTGTGAAATTGAAACAAAACAAGAAACGGCACTTGATTGCCACTGACCAGTTACTGATCACAATTTTATGCTGTGTTTCATGCTGTCAGTGCTTTGACAACTTTGAAAGTGATTAACAGACAGCAGAAACTTAATAGTAATCTTGTAATCTTGTGCTTTTGAAGAGATTAGATATTGTACATATAAAAGGCTAGGACAGTGCTTATGTGCAGTGGTTAGCAGAGCTCCACAGCAATTCAAAAATAATAAGTCTGGAACCACAGGAGAGCACCAAATTATGGTTAAACTCATTCACATGTAGAAATGAATGATTACTACTGTAATTAATAAACATAGGTGGACAGATATTATTTTAACTGAAGGTTAAAAAAAGTCAGGATATTTGCTTTGTTTTTTTACTTGTTCACCAACTCTTTCAGGCTGTTTTTTTTTTTTGTGAGTAAAAACAGTAGCCTAATAAGTAACATTAGCTGACTTAATGATTGTAAAATGTCTTAAATACATAAATCTTTGATGCTCGTGCTTCATGAAGATTAACAAGGCCTTGCTAGGTAAGCTGCACATTAAATGACATGAATGCAGAGATACAACTCTAATGACAATTAGCTTAGGAATAACAAGTGCCTGGAAATGCTTACAAAGCAAACTGTATGTTGAAGACTTTTGTTTCAGCATGTTTGGGTAGTGTTTAAACTCAGCCAAATCATTTGAAATTGAATTAAATTGAAGCAACAGGAATAGACTCTGAATTGTTTGTTTGCACCTTGTACACCTCCACTGTTTGTCATTCATATTTGTGTTACTTTCAGTAATGTGGTATATATTTTGTCCTGCAGGTATTCAATGGAGTTTTATCAATAACAGCCTCCAGTCTCAGAACTCCAGCAGATCAGCCAAAGGCAGCAGCAGCCTGGATCGCCTTTACTCACGCAAAATCCGCAAGCAGCTCGTCCATCACAAGCAGGTAAATGTGTCGCATTTCAAAAGGAGCACACTTTCACATTTGTTTTTCTTTATTTTTAAGTGGTCAACTAGAGCTTAATTTTAAGTGTGTATCTGTTAGAACCAAATTTGGCACTGTTCCCTATATTAGAAACCACCCAATAAATAGGAGTGAATGCTTTTACAGAGCTTAAACTTATTGTGCCCTTTTCATTATAGCAGTTAAATCTATTGAAAGCAAAACAGAAGGCTCTGGTGGAGCAGATCGAGAAGGAGAAGATCCAGAGCAACAAAGGCTCCTCCTACAAACTGCTGGTGGAACAAGCCAAGCTCAAACAAGCTACATCTAAGGTGAGCCGTTCACCACAAACTCGAAAACATTAGGACTTTCTGATCAGGCTGTGAAGCATTGTATTGTTGTGTTCCTTGAATTCTGTACATCTCCTCTAATACTGCACATTAATCTCCTACAACTTTTTAAATTCTTCCTCTTTCAGCACTTTAAAGACCTGATCCGTCTGCGGCGGACGGCTGAATGGCCCCGTTCCACATTGGATACAGAGTCCACAACGGCCAAAGAAGCCCCAGAAGTAGAGCCTCTGCCCTTCACTTTATCTCATGAACGCTGTATCTCTGTGGTGCAGAAGCTGGCCCTCTTCCTCCTCTCCATGGACTTCACCTGCCATGCTGATCTGCTGCTCTTTGTCTGCAAAGTATTTATCTAACACTGGGAATATGGGCTCCACAAATTTGAGAATCTAAAACTAAAAATAAATTTGTTATCCCTTCAGGTCCTGGCGAGGATAGCCAACGCCACAAGGCCCACAATCCACCTGTGCGAGGTAGTGTCTGAGCAGCAGCTAGAACGTCTGCTGCTCTTGCTTGTGGGAACGGACTTCAACCGGGGGGACATCTCCTGGGGAGGCGCTTGGGCACAGTATTCCCTCACGTGTATGCTACAGGACATCCTGGCAGGTGTGTTTAGTGTTTTCAATTTAGCCTCACATCTGTTTGGACCCAGTAAACACTGTGTGAGTGTGTTTGCATGGCACTGTGTTTAGGGGGTGGGCAGGGGGTTAATCAGCTCTTGTTTGATCAGGTAAATTGAACAATTAGTTTGACACACATTGTTGGTGCTTGAGTTTTAAACCAAAATTTGTATCAGCATTGGAATTTTGCTCAACTCAGCACTAAATACAAAATGAAAAGTTTGAAAAAGTGCTTCAGTAAAGTTAATTCTAAACATTGACAAAAATAGGGACTTTTAGATTAGTGTGTTATTTGTAGAGTGACTAATGGAGTTTTAGGTGAACTACCTACTTTGTGTTGTATTCAAATGTTATGATGTGGAAATGTGTTTTCATAGCCAGTGTTATATCTGTGTGTAAATAGGACCAACAAGTTAACACATTATGCACTGAAAAGTCTTGACTTGTTTGTTTTTTTTTAAGCCCCTAACATTTTAAAACTTTTTTCTCATGATTGTGAATCATGGTTCACAATTTAGGTTTTTTAGGTTCAAGAACCTAGTGGATTACTGTGAGAAATCATTGACATTTTCTCATACAATAATAATTTTGATTGCTGACTTCAAACAAAGCGACTCGTAAAATTTCATTTGGCACAGTATTTTGGTTTAAGGCCAAATACATGTGAAGATAATGACGGACAGAGTGCAGCATATGTGTCGTGTCCTAAGGTGGCAAACACGGTAAACATGATGAAAAACATTTTCAGTGTTAATATATCACCATATTAATATCAGCATTTTCACACAGTGCCATTCTCGGAGTCACCAGTGTGACTGTAAGACGTTTGCAAAGCAAATTTCACAAGCTTTTACCAAAGCAATTCAACGTGCTTTACATAAAAGAAAAAGCCATTACGACAAGAAAAAAAAGTCCTACAAAAAGATGTTTTTGAAAAAGAGACAGTTTAAAATAGGATAGAAATAATATAGAATGTAATGAGGCACATTAAGCACATATATGGTAAATGGTAAATGGACTGGTTCTTACGTAGTGCTTTTCTACTCTACTTGAGCATTAAAAGGACTTTATACAACAAGCCTAATTCACCCATTCATACAAGCATTTTTTTTCTCTGTTATTGACAGTGTCAGTGCAGTTATGTGAAAGGCATGACTAAATTGGTCTAATAAATTAGACTTGTTATTCTAATTTTCTGTTTGGTGTCCTTTAATCGTGTTCTTTAAATCGGTGCATGTCTGGTATACCTGAACATGTATTCTTCTCAGGTGAACTGCTGTCTCCGGGCTCTCTAGACGTCATGGATGAGGTGGTGGTCGTGGGTGAGGAAGCCGGAGCATCATCCTCCTCAGGAGGGGCAGATTCGGAGGACTCCCTGTCCCAACCGACACCCATCCCCCTGGTAGAGAGCATTGATGAGGCCCTTGTGCCTGATATCATCGCAGGTACTACCGGGACCTCCTCAGTATTCCAAAGTGCGTGGGTAGCCCTCTCCATTCTCCACACTTCCCAACAAACAAGAACAACAACAAAAACAAGACACAGACACACACAGACAGACAAAAACACACACACCTCTACGCTGACTTGAGCCACACTTTATTTTTTTAATGACTGTTTTGGTAACATTTTTCCTCTTTCTTTCATATCTGCATGTTAATTGTTTTTCCCCGCAGTATGTTTTTATTATTATTTGTTATTATGAATTGGAGTGGGCAGTTCAGACATGTAGTTCCAGTCTGTTTTGGCTCTTTAATTTTTGCACAATTTCAGTGTGTATTTAATTTTTTGGGTGCCATTTTAGCTCACAGGGTGAGCAGGCGACCATATGCAGCAAGGCTAAATGCAAAAAAGCAACCCAGGTTAGACTCTGAAATGAGGTCCTTTGCTACGTGTCTTCCCCCACTTTTTGTGTCTGCTTTCCTGTCTACTCTTCACTATGCTATCTAATAAAGGCAAAAAAAAGTTTCCCATGATTCCCACTCATGTACAGGGGTACAGGCTACAGTATTAGCTGGATTGGGGTTAAAATGATCCAGTAATGTGATAAAGAGATTCTTTTGCTTGTTTGTTGTTCTAGTGTGCTTGCTTGGGAATATTAAAGCTGTTTTCATTATCCAAAGGTGCTCCACCTCTGTCATCTCTGGAAAAAGATAAAGACATAGATTTTGACTTGCTACAAGACCTGATGGATGTTGATATTGATCCTTTAGATATTGATTTGGAAAAAGATCCACTTGCTGCCAAAGTGTTTAAGGTATGTGGATGATGACATGCTTTTCTTCTTGCATTCTTTCTGTCATGTCTCTCTACTGGGAATTAATGTAATGACTTAAGTACTTGTCAACTGTATAGCTGCACCTCAAATAGAGTATCAGAGCAATTCATGTATTAACTTGTCAGTGTAAGAGACAAGTGTGCAACAATTACATATGATTTGGCATGACTTTTAAAATAGTTGTGTGCTTACAGAAATTTATTTGATGAATAATTAGTTATTCAGTGTTTTTTGTTAAGACAAAACACTTTTTTTTCTCTTAAACTCAGTGTTGAGATGTGAACTAATGTTGCTGTTAGATTAAACAATCTGTAAAGGGTAACAAGCTATGAGCTGGACAGTTTGTTCAAGGATCACAGAGAATGAACTCATTGCAAATTATGTGGGCAAGGTAATCCTGCTTTCATTTGGCTACTTTTGACTTGTATGGAATTATTAAGGTTATGTTTACTATTGGCAACTAAAAAAAGATTTAAAAACAAATGTAGAAATGATGCTGACAGTTTTTGCCCTTAGATTTATCATCCCCTCTTTCTCATGTTCATCCTCAGCCTATAAGCAGCACCTGGTATGACTACTGGGGCGCTGACTATGGCACTTATGGGTATAACCCATACATTGGGGGGGTTGGTATCCCAGTGTCCAAACCTCCAGTTGTTGCTGAAAAGCCAGGGTCGCAGGGTCTGTCAGTGTCCGTGTCACAGGGTGAGCAGAGGCTGAATTTTACCTTTAAGTTATTTTTCTCCAGTATGGAGCTCAATAAATTTTCAGCATTCTTTTCATCCAGCTTTTTGAGTTCCTGCCTTTGTTTCACAGCACTGGATGCCCGACTAGAAGTGGGCCTTGAGCAGCAGGCTGAGCTGATGCTCAAAATGATGGCAACTCTACAAGCTGACTCCATTCTACAGGCACTCACTTCCAGTTCATCCACAGGTAAATAAAGCAAGGAAGTTTTGTTTGAAGGTGGTTGGTGGTTCAAAAGTGAAGGCAGACACAAGTATTCTTTCCAGTGTTTCACTTGTCCTGATGGACTGATAAAGATTTTCTGTTGTACTTCCAGTGAGCCAGTCTTCCAATGGAACTGATGACTCCCTACTCAGAGCTCTCCATAGCGGAGGCTCTCCCCCAGGCAGCAGCCTGATAGTCCAGCCCTCATCCATCCCTATTCTGAGTGCCTGCTTCAACAAGCTTTTCTCCATGCTGCTGGTCCACCATGTACAGGTCAGCACAGCCTCGAATTGCAATTACAATTCAAGATGTTTAGATTTAGATGCTTGGTACTCAACAGGGTTGCAAGCATCAAATGCCATACAAACTCGTGCACTCACAAGATTAATCACCATTAGCTTTTTAGTCCAATGCTCTAATTTAACTAATTTTGAGCAAATTTTGAAATTAAATATGTAACTTCTAACTTTTAAAAAGGTTCTACTTAAACCTGTTTATTTTCTTTTTTTTTTTCTTGTTTTTTTTCTGACATTTCAGTTTTAAGACTGAACATGTCTGCACTTGAAAAGCCACAGTATACTATGGTGTCTTTATTAAACCTTCTACATTATACATCTGGAATGTACTGACAGAAAAGTGATTATATTGGTTGGACTCTTCTAAAAGGGCTTCAGAAGTCTTAAATATATCTGGTGACCACTGTAGAGTCTCGTATATATGAATTCAATGAAGATAAATAAGTAAACACCCATAGAGATCACTGAACTAAAGGTCAATTTCCCTGTTCTCAGCTGGAATCCCTGCTGCAGCTGTGGTTGACACTCAGTCTAAACACTTGTTCTGGTGGCAGTGAAGAGAGTGGGTCTGACATCTTTTTGTTCAATGCCAGCCGAGTGCCCACCATCCCACTCAACCAAGGTTAGTACTTGTCTACTCCTCTCTAATTTGGAGCTGTAAGCAGCTTGCATACTGGTACATTGCTTTATATTGTTCTCTATGTTTTTTTGTCTGTGTTCAGCATCCATCAGCAGTTTCCTAACAGTGCTGGCATGGTACCCCAACACTTCCTTGAGAACGTGGTGTTTGGTTCTGCACTCTCTTACCTTGATGACTAATATGCCAGCTTGTGGTCAGTACTCAATTCTTCACTGGTTTCTTTCAGTGTCTTAGTAGTCTTAGCACTCATTCAGATAGCCACACTGTCAGTCATTATCTCAAAGAGAGACTTTCTTATGAGTCAGAGCCTTTTCTGTGGTTTATACTTTGTGTGTGATTAATGAAAGATGATCGTTCTGTCCACTAGAAACATTGGATATGAGATCAGACTGTTGGTAAATATTGTTCTGGTCACAACCAGAAAACAAAGACTCAACTTTTCTGTGATTACAACATATAAAGGGGATGTCACACACAAGCAAAAGCAAAAGATCTTAATTTAAATCAATATACATAAACTAAAGGTCCAAAGGCCTGGCCAAAAGAAATAAAAAGGTCAAAGAAATTTGGGCCAGCAACACAATGGGCCATAGGACCCAGAACTTCCCTCTGTAAATTCCCTTAAATTGTGAATGAATGACTGGATCAAACTCAGACAAGACTGACTACCAGGACCTCCATCCCAAACAAAAATAAAATCCCTACAAAGGAGCAGGGAAGTGAGGATGGTATAGAGCTACGCTGTTTGGGAGAAGAAGAAGATATTTTACCTTTAACCTTGGAGAGTGAGAAATTGGAACAGGCATTTCAGTTTTCTGGCAATTGTAATTACATAGACAAAATATTAGTTAACTAAACCATCTGCTAATGAAAATAAAGTTTAGTTGTATCCCAACTGTTAAAAATTTCTACAAATGACTAAGGAGCTATATCGAGACCTTTATAAGTCATGATTATGGCCCAGGTAATACTAGTGCATTTTCTTTTCAAATCATTTTTAAATCATTGTTTTGATTACATTCCCTAGTACAATGGCGCTGTAGGAGTATAAACGTTGTTTAAGCATGCTTGTATGTTTCTGTTTTTATGTTTATCAAAAATTTAAAAAATTCAAACTACTCCACCTTTTTACACTGCACATCTTACTAAGTTCCCTTTCACTCAATTCACACAGTACAGCACATATCACACCCCATGTGTTCTGGCTGAGGACAAATCTATTCATACCTTTAAGGCAGATGACCTGCGATGACATATGTGTGGCCCTCAATAGGTCACATGATGGGGTGGGGCAAGGTCTCAGTGGTTTCACCCTTAACCCCCGGTGTTGGTAATGACTCTCACTTTTTTCAACACCTTGGCTCATGTGACGACTCAAATGATCAGTAGTGGGCCAATGACCCTCGGGACCATGTACAAGGGGACAAACCCCACTAGGTGTTAAATACCTGGGACTTTCCACCATTTGTGTTTAGAACTGAAGAAGCCTCTTGGATGAAAGGTGAAACGCCTTCACAAACTTAAAGAAGTCCAGTTGCCTTTTTTCAAACCTAGACTACTATGACCTGGATGACTGAGAACTTACACAGATATGTTACCGGCTACAGACCATCTTGTTTCTGCGCAGTAGTAAACACTGTTGTGAGGTACGAGGTGGCAGTGACAAACACACTATTGCAGAAAACGTTCTACACTATGTTTAAGTCTCTGTATTCTTCTTATATAGCGCTTTTCTACTCTCCTGGAGCACTCAAAGCACTTTTAATGCCTCATTCACCCATTCATACAAGCACTTTTTCTATGCTTAAGTGCTTTCTAGCTAACATTCACACACATTGGGGTTAGTATCTTGTATCTTGCCCAAGGATATTTGGCATGCAGATTGGAGTAGCCAGGGATTGAACCACCAACCTTCTGATTAGCAGATGACCTGTTCTACCTTCTGAGCTACAGCCACCCCTATAAGGTGATCATCGTCTACCCAAAATAACTGAAAGCTTAAAGCTAAAGATAGGAATCAAAACTACAAACTGGAAGTGGTCATAACACAATATAATGGGGGAGTTGAAAGTTAAATTATCTGAATGTTTTCTCTCTACATGGATATACCTCAGTACTATCTACTATCTAGTAATTGGCGTAACTCTGTAATCAATATGCAATATTATGTTTTTCTATGAAGTTGAATGATTCATATGAAACTTCTGAACTTCTAGTCTCCAACAATGGGATGAGCTCTCAGGAAAGCACAGCTCAGCAGATGGTGTCTGATCCCAACCTGATCCATGTGTTGGTGCGCTTCCTGTCTGGCAGCAGCACCAATGGGACAAGCCAGCACAGCTCTCAGGTGGGACCCACTGCCACTCAGGCCATGCACGAGTTCCTGAGCCGCCTGCAGGTTCACCTGTCCTCCACATGTCCTCAGATGTTCAGCGAGTTCCTGCTCAAACTCATGCACATCTTATCTACTGAGAGGTACGCTTTCGCTCTTTGGGCAGTCCAGTTTTAATTATGTGCACATTATAGTTACAATCAATCATTTTGACAGCAAATATAATGAGTAATGATTCTAACTGATGATTCTGGACCTCTCAGGGGTCCATTCCAGTCAGGCCAGGGTCCACTGGACGCCCAGGTGAAGCTGCTTGAGTTCACTCTAGAGCAAAATTTTGAGGTGGTGTCAGTGGCCACTATCACTTCAGTCATTGAGTCCATCACATTCTTGGTTCACCACTACATCACCTGCTCAGACAAAGTGGTTTCTCGCAGTGGCTCAGATAGCTCAGTGGGAGCCCGGGCTTGTTTTGGGGGTCTGTTTGCCAACATCATCCGGCCAGGAGACGCAAAGGCAGTCTGTGGAGAGACCACACGTGACCAGCTGATGTTTGATCTTCTTAAGCTGGTCAACGTGCTGGTGCAACTTCCTCTGTCTGGAGACAGAGAGTTCAGTGGGCGGCTGCTGCCATCAGGCAGTGGAGCAGCTGATAGCAGTGTGTCTGATGAAGAGAAAGTCTGTGGCAGCAAAGAAAGTGTAGCTGGTGGATCAGCATCCAGTCAGGGCCCTCCTGCAGGTGTGGCTGATTTGGTGCTTGCCAATCAGCAGATAATGAGCCAGATCTTGTCTGCACTGGGCCAGTGCAACAGCAGCGCGATGGCCATGATCATAGGTAAGACCACTCTACAAAGAATTGTCTGATTTACAGTTACTGTCAGATCTGCCAAACATCTCATGTTTCAGTACATTGTTTTGGTTTTATGGTCTGTAGCATAGTGGTGGTTTGACATACACCATTCTCATAAACTTTGCTTTAGCAGGAAAAACAGACACTACCAGCACCAAATAGTACACAGAGGTAGTTTGAAAATAGCTAATGAACAAAGTGGAGTTTTTAGCTGTCAGAGAGCCCAATATTTTCTCAGAAAATGGTGTAGAGCAAAAATTGGTCTAAAATTACAGTAAACATTGTTCTTAAGGACTTGGCCACAAACAACTCTAAATGAAGCTGCAGCGGGCCAAGAATAGTACTAGTGTTGTGTTTAGATCTGCCACCAAGAGGAGATGATGTTTAGCCACCAAGAGGCTAAAGTTAAACAGTGTTTGTGCAAAAGCACCCTCTTGGTCACAAAAAAAATTTGTTATGGTAGTGATAACTCAAGTGTTCATAAAATCAATTAAGTAACTTAGTAATGACATTTATATAACAGTATCCATCTAGCATTAGCACTTAACTAACATAGCTTAAAAATTGTGAGCTCTCATAACAGCATGATTATTCCTTTTGAATTTATCTTTGCATTTGTGAGAGGAAGAATGTGTCGATTAAAGAATTTCAATTGTGGGTGAATTGTTCCTTTAACAAACCACAGAAAAAATATTTAATGTATGTGGACGATCATCGCCTACAGCTGTGAGCTGACAGTTCTCCTGTGTTCTGCAGGAGCCAGCGGTCTCCACCTGACTAAACACGAGAACTTCCATGGTGGTCTGGACGCCATCTCAGTGGGTGATGGCCTCTTCACCATCCTCACCACCCTGAGTAAGAGAGCCACCTCAGTCCAGGTCATGCTACAGCCCATCCTCACTTACATGGCTTGTGGTTATATGGGCAGACAGGTGAGCGTCATTCTGCTGGGGTCTGGGCTTTGAAGATATAAACAAATACAGAGCAGTGCTGACACATTAATGATTTTTTTTTAAATTATTACACATTCTTTAGGGGTCTCTTTCTACCTGTCAACTGTCAGAGCCTCTTCTGTGGTTCATACTTCGAGTGTTGGACACCAGTGAGGCTCTTAAGGCCTTCCATGACATGGGTGGGTGTATACACTACTTTTTACTGTAAATGCCGAAAAAGAAAAAATTTGGAAATAATGAACCATGTCCTGTTCTGATTGGTCAGCTTGTAGAGGTGTGTAATAGCAGCAGTAACAGTGTTAGATTTTGTTCCTAATATCTGTATATTTCTTTGGTCTTCAAAGCCTCATATCAATCAATGGACGTGTGGTACAGAAAGCTGTAGGACTACCAAGACCATACTCATAGTTACAACATTCATGTCAGAGCCCCAAGCTATAAGAATTGAATGGGTTTTAAAGGTTTGCTGTTGAGTTGTAAACAAAGAACCAAAAAATTTTATTTTCAGTCTTACTGAAACATTGAGTGTAATCTTGAAGTATTTCAAATACAGATTATACCCTCATCCATGTTTCTTAGGTTGCAGTCCTGTCTTCCCAGCTCTTGTTGGTACATTGATCCATATCTTGATCAGTGGAATGTTAACACAGTTGTATGACTGTCATAGAAAAATATCTCCATAGATATTAAAATCCACAAGGAGTTGTTTAAGTCGCAAAATATTTTTGTGTTGATCAGTGCCCTTAGAGTCACCCGACACCTTTCTCATCCCGCTGATTGCGGAACAAGGACTTGCAAAATTTAAAGATTCTCTATTTTTGTAGAAATTGAACATAGGTGCACTTGCATAAGAATAGAAGTTAGTGGTTTATGCTGTACTTGATCTATAAGAAAGCATAACTTTGTTGTCTCTAACCAGGAGGTGTCCAGCTGATCTGTAACAACATGGTGACCAGCACTAGAGCCATTGTGAACACAGCACGCAGCATGGTGTCCACTATCATGAAATTCTTGGATTCAGGTCCAGGAAAGGCAGCAGATGGAAACCTCAAAGCCAGAGTGATGACATCAGAGCCGGACAATGCTGAGGGACTCCACAATTTTGCTCCTTTAGGTGCTTTGAGCTATTTTTGAATCCCGCCATTACATCTTATAGGATAATACTTGAATAAAATTTGCCACCATATTCCAACTCTTGTCTCATCTGCAATGATCTGTTTGTCTCTTACTAGGCACTATCACATCCAGCAGCCCAACAGCACAGCCTGCAGAGGTCCTCCTCCAGGCCACCCCACCCCACCGCAGGGCCCGCTCAGCAGCTTGGTCTTACATCTTCTTGCCGGAGGAGGCCTGGTGTGACCTCACCATCCATCTTCCAGCTGCCGTGCTGCTTAAGGAGCTCCACATCCAGCCACACCTAGCTTCTCTAGCCAGTGAGTAGTAATTAGGGCTGCATGGTCATGACTAAAATGATTATCACTATTATTTTAATCAATGAGATCACAATTATTTGTCATGATTATCTGTTGATATTTAGTGACAGAAATGTTTCAGCTGAACTTTCATGTAAACATAATTGTTTTAACATCCATCTTGTGCTACATTCCTGCTAAAGTATAAATCTCCATTAAAATTAAACTACTATAAAATTAGACTGTTCAATTCTTTGTAAGTGAGCAAACTTACAAATGGGGATCGAATAATTATTTTCCCTACTGTAAATAAACTGTACCAAAACTTCAGTCAACAGGGCACTGCTTTCACCTTCACATTGTGCTGCATTCCTGTTAATTGAAACATATTGGCAGACAATATGGTGTTTATTCACCTGAACTGACCTAAGTGCATCTCCTAGAAGCAAAATATAAACTCTTTGACTCCATTCTTTGTACCTGGGTGATGGATGTGACTATAACTCTTATCACGGTACTTGACAGCTATGAGATCCCTCTACATTTCCCCTGCAGCACTTTGCATACAGTGCAGGTATTGCCACTTTGGGCAAATAATTTCTTGGGGAGGATAACATATCTTTTGACCAGTATGTTGACATTTTCCCAAAGTCTTTGTTACTCACAGCGTTTACTTGACACATCTCTGGCCAAATGGAATGTGACTGCATTGATGATTTCAGTGCATCTTTGTGAGCTGGATGGATATGCTGTGTACAGGGTCACTTTTATAGAGATCTGAGTTAATGTTGGACAATTCAAGTTAGGAACCACTGCATTGTTTTTCTAGGCCTTCATGCATTAATTAGACGGCAGTTTCTGGTGTGTTTTCAGGTGCTGAAATAAGTTGTGTTGCTTTGCAGTGCAGCCACAAATCTACATCACTCTTTGCATATGACTTCTTAGTTAGCATCACTTCAAGTACTTCCAAACAACAGGTGATGATCGCTTTGAGGGACAAGCTCTTCACCTTCTGCTATGCCACACATTTGAATTTTGCTGTATATCTGTCTTACAACTTAGTTGTTCCTTTATGTTTCTGTGTCCCTTTCCTCTTATCAACCAGCCTGCCCTTCCTCGGTCTCAGTGGAGATCAGTGCTGATGGGGTCAACATGTTGCCACTGTCTACGCCGGTCATCACTAGTGGCTTGACGTACATTAAGATCCAGCTGGTGAAGGCAGAGGTTGCTTCGGCTGTTTGTCTGAGGCTACACCGGCCTCGTGACGCCAGCAACCTGGGTCTCTCTCAGATCAAACTCTTGGGTCTGACGGCATTTGGTAACACCTCCTCTGCAACTGTCAATAACCCCTTTCTGCCTTCTGAGGATCAGGTCTCCAAAACCAGGTAATCATAATGGATCCTGTATACAATGCATGTCTGTATTTAGCTATTGGTGTGAACTTTTCCTTCTCCCTGTACAGTATTGGTTGGCTGCGTCTTCTCCACCACTGCCTGACCCACGTCAGTGACTTGGAAGCCATGATGGCCAGTGCTGCAGCACCCACTGCCAACCTCCTGCAGACCTGTGCTGCACTGCTCATGTCACCTTACTGTGGCATGCACTCTCCCAACATTGAGGCTGTGCTGGTCAAGATCGGCCTGCAGTCCACTCGCATCGGACTCAAACTCATCGACATTCTGCTGAGAAACTGTGCTGCCTCTGGCACCGACCCTGCCAGTGAGTCACTCACAGCTGCGTCACTGCTAATATTTGATTAATGTCCTTAAAAAGCATTAAAAAGCCTTAAGTAGCCACATTTATTACTGAGAGAGGATCTTAAATTAGGTTGTTAGTTGAAAGATGAACAGAGACATATTTCAGATATTTTGCTTTACCAGATGGTGTTTTTTCTGGCTTTAATGAATCAGGTGATGCTCTGTTCTTATTGTCACTGTCATATATATAGATGTAAATTTGGTCTTAGCTTATTGTCTTATCTGTCTTGTGTTTTGTCTTGATTTTCTTGTAAATATTTATCTGATATTGCCTGTCCCATAATGTTTACAGCATTAAAGTTCTTTTTTTTTTGCTATATAAAAACATTTGATTTGATTACAATTTTTGGCACAGTCAAAAAATACAAAATGAAAAACGTCTAAATTAAATTTATTAGTCTCACAGACCAGTTTGTATTATTTGTCTGGACAAAGTGTTATCTTGAGATTTTGTTGCATAAAGCATTGGATTGGGCACACAACTTTACACCAACAGTGTAATTTAACACTGTGTGAGTAATCATATCTCTGACCACTTCCCAGTGAACCAGTTAAGTCATACTGTGGTAACATTGTCTACCAAATGTGTATCATGTTATGGGGCAGGTAGCGTGACTTTGAAAAATGTTTAAAATAAACCATATATGTTAAGTAATTTAATATCATTTTTTTTAAAAATCAATGTGTTTCTTTAAAGATTTGAACAGTCCTCTGCTGTTTGGGCGACTTAACGGCCTATCCTCAGATTCCACCATAGACATTCTGTACCAGTTGGGCACCACACAGGATGCAGGGACCAAAGACAGGTACTCCTGAGTCTTTACCTTGACTCAAACTCCCCCTTTAGCTTCCCTCAAAGCATATCAGCTGATGAGAAACTGTTTCCTGTCAAGGTTATATTCCAGACAGACTCATAAGCTGATAGTAAAGAGTGTCCTTACGCTCTCCTTGTCATCTTTTACTGTCATCTCATCGTGTTTGTTGCATATAAATTCTTCCCCAAGGTGGGTCTCACTGAGAGATTGAGGACTTTTTATTTTTAAAACCTTGTGAGGACTTATCTGTCAAATATCTGAATTCTAAACCATCAGGATCCAGGCTCTTTTGCAATGGGTCCACGACTCTTCCCGTGTGGCAGCCCATAAGATGAGTGGTCCGATGGGGTACACTGGGCCTGCTGCTGGCTCTTCTTCTGCTTCATCAAGGGAGTACGGCCTCCTCATGCCATCGCCCTCCCACCTCCACTGTGTGGCAGCCATCCTTTGGCACAGCTATGAGTTACCGGTCGACTACGACCTCCCTACACTGCTCAACAGAGAGCTCTTTGAGTCAGTCACCGTCTTAAAATTAATTATACATGCATATTAGTGAGGTGATTGTAAAAAAATATATTCTTATTAGCGGTTTTATTACTGATTCCGTTCCTTGCTCTTCCCTCCAGGCTGCTGTATAACTGGTCCATGTCGCTGCCATGCAACATTGTGCTGAAGAAGGCCGTGGACAGCTTGCTGTGTTCCATGTGTCACATCCACCCCAGCTACTTCTCCTTGCTAATGTCCTGGATGGGGATTGTCTCAACACCCAGCGCCACTCACTCTCAGGCTCAGCAACGCCGTCTTGCCATGACCGATGATGGCAAAAAGCAGCATGATGCCAACACCAATGCAGCAGGACTTACCGACGACTCCAAGCATGCGAGACCCCACATTAATCTGTCAGAGTCCCAGCTAACCACATTGTCAGCTGCCTCCCAGTCACCAGGAGCAATAGAGCAGCTGCTGGACTCAGGCCTGCCCTCACTGTTGGTTCGCAGCCTGGCTCAGTTCTGTGTCAGCCTCCTGGCCAGCGCTGACCTCCCTCTGCCCGCTGGTCAGGCCGAGAGACGACATCACCATCACCACTATCACTCATCCTCACACAATCGGCCGCCTCTGGCAGCAGAGCTGGCTGCTCCAGTGCTGCGCTTCCTCACAGAAGTAGGCAACAGTCACACCATGAAGGACTGGTTGGGAGGACCAGAGGTCAACCCACTGTGGACTGCACTGCTGTTCCTGCTGTGCCACTCCAGTGCCAGTGCCGGGGCCAATGCTGGCTGTCAGCCTCTGAGCACTGCAGGTTCTCCTTCATCCCAACCTCAGCATTTAGGGTCACGCTTCTCCCTGGCCTCTTCAGGGCAGACGGGAGGGCTCACCACCCAGCAGAGAACGGCACTGGAGAATGCCACTGTGGCCTTCTTCCTCCAGTGTATCTCCTGCCACCCTAACAACCAGCGGCTCATGGCACAGGTGCTCTTACTTCTTGTTACACATCAGAGAATGGAAAAAGTTTTTACTTTCTTTCACTTGTTAGTTGTTAATTTGCAAATATAATTAGGCAAAATTGTGTTATTAATGATTGATAGTATGCAAGATAATTTCTTTAGAAATTGGAATCCGTATTTAGATATTCATCAGTTTCTATTTATTGATTTTTAACACTTTTATTTCTGGCTGCAGGTTCTCTGTGAACTCTTCCAGTCGGCACCTCAGCGAGGCAATGTACCTGTCTCCGGAAACATCTCAGGCTTCATTCGAAGGCTTTTTCTGCAGCTCATGCTGGAGGACGAGAAGGTCACAGTCTTCCTACAGTCTCCCTGTCCGGTGGGTAACTGAATTATTCACTCAACAGCGTTGCTCAGAAAGAAATTAACATTTAATTTCTTGACAGTTACAAGTTTTAGAGGGCCTATTGTGCTTTCCTTATTTTCTATTATATATAATAGATTTCCGTTATATGTATATCCTATACATATCCTGTATGTTAGATGCCCATAAACGTAGTTAAGGTTTCAGATAAAGAGGTCAGCATTTGTACAAGTAATCCCTGTGAGCCAAGAGCTTCCGACTGCTCTAAATGCTCACTTTCAGGCAGTTTTTCTACTCTTGGATCTGTACTTGGATCTGTATAATGTCAGAGGGAGGGGATAACCGTAAATGGCTATTCCAGGAACATGGCTCTGACAGGGATCACAGAAGCCCTGTCCCTGCTGGGCAAGAAAGGTCCAGTAAAAGAATATCTTAAACTGTTAAGCATTAAAAGCTACTCTCGTAGAGTCCAAGAAGAAGAATATGGAGATGGAAATAAGCAACATAAGTCCCCTTTAATGCTCACAATAGCTCAGTGTTGTGTTATTGTGTCTTCATAGTAGACACAATAACGTAGAAATAAAATTAATGGTTAAACCCACTGCTGAATATATGAAATTAGACATCATCAGAATTTGGCAGTTGCATTAGTTCATACCAGATTATGGCGTGTAACATACATGACTGACATCAGAATATTTAGCAAAAAAATTAAAATTTAATTAAAAACAGTTTCAAATGATGGTATGACACACAGCAAATGACTACTGTAGTACTTAGTTGTGAGCTTAAGGTGGCAGTGCAGCAATATAAAGCAGAAACTTCTTCTGTATCACAATGATCCCTTCACACTGATTCATGCCTCGTATTAAGTGTCATCAGTGATACCCAAATACTTTATATTGTACACGACTCAATGACTGGTTGTCACAAAAGCTTTTGAGTTGAGACCCTGTGTGCAGGAGTATCTGATGGCAGGGTATGGGGAAATTGGTTAATTACCCAAAGCAAGCCATTTCAATATCTTCGCCATCTCACTGTTCCCAGTATTATAGAACGTGTTTGTCGTTGTGTTCTGCAAAGGGGACTACAGTTCACAAGGTCGCATGGTTGGTCCAGCAAGTTTTAGCATTATCCTACATTTTATATAGATATTTATTGTATTGCTAGTAGAATGAAGCTTTTAAATGTATTTAATTGTAGGTTTGTGGTTGCACACAAGAAATGTTAAATTTGATGTTATCACTGTGAAATGTCGTGAGTATAATTATATTACTCAGCAAATAAACCTTTAGTGTTTATTCATGGGCTTTTCTCTGACGTCCTACATACTTTGATAGTGAGTGGAAAACTGTGTGGTTATACGGTTAGCACTGTCAGTGATCTTCAGGTCAGTTCTGTTAATCACTTTGGTTCAAGCTGAAATGTCTATTATTGAAAGGATTGTTAGTGCAAACATGTATGGGCGCCAGATAATAAAAGTGATGTGTTTTGAAAAAGGTGTAAGGCTCTGGGCAACTTTGATTGTGATGGCTACTTGACTGAGTCTGAGCATCTCTGGTTAATTGGCTCAGTGGCGCACATAAGGAGTAGAGGCTGGGCCATGCAGTCGGAAACCCCAAAACAACTACTTCAGCATGAAATTATGAAAATGTATGAGTTAATGATTTTATGATTTAGCTGTAGACCAGTTGACGTGCCTATATTGATGCTGGTGGACTGGCCAAAACAACTACAATATACTCTTTAGTTCTGTTCTTTAGTTCCTGTAGCTAACCTGATTGTGCTTTTTCTCCTTCTCAGTTATACAAAGGACGGATCAATGCAACCAGCCACATGATCCAGCATCCCATGTACGGAGCAGGCCACAAGTACCGCACCCTCCATCTGCCAATTTCCACCACGCTGGCTGAAGTCTTGGACCGGGTGTCTGGTATGTTTCAAGATCGAAAACGTCTCTTTATGACATACCCCACATAAAGACAAATAAGTGGACCAGAGTGTATCAAAGAGTTGACTCAAATGGCACCATCGCTACTTTTCCTAAAAGGTTTCGGTGCTGACAGTAGCTACCAGTACAGGTAGAAGTCCCTGCTATCAGGTTACACTTAACGTTGCATATGATGGCAAATGTCTCCTCTAGTTTCTTGACTTTATTATATAAAATGAGGTTCCAAGATAAGGCTCACCATCATCATTTGGAAAAACCTTGACTCAATCGACAGTCTGGGCTGCATAGATGTCATTGCAGTTACTATCATATAATTCAGTCTTCTTGAAACTGTTATTAACATTCTAGAGAAATTATTAGAATCTGATGAAATGGTATGAAAGATTTAGTAGACAAAGAAAGCTGAATGACACACACATTTATTTATTTATTTATTTATTTTAAAATAGAAAAACCAGGACAAGGACACTCGGAGAGCAGTCCTCAATCAAAGCCAGTGCCCTGTTTAGCAAAATGATCCACATCAAAATGTAATTGCTCCTTCCTTTGCCCATGCTCTTAGCTTGGGAACCAGATGAATCTTAGCACTTGTTTCATTTGCTCTGGCAGAATGCGTGTGAACCACTGCTGTTCAAACAGATTTCAATCCAGTCTTGCCAATGGCCAGTCACAACAGTTTATCTAATATGGGCCAGGTCTGATACGATGACTGGCATCTCTGCAGGCTG
>VUQS01045538.1:22503-35351 GCA_015108495.1 Heterochromis multidens
TGTTGTTTTTTTTTTTTTTTTTTTTTAAAGAGCATTAAAATATACCACAAGTAATGTTTTTACTTTTTGGTGTGGGGTGGGTGGAGTTGGGTGGCGTGGGTAGGGGGTGGCAGCAGCCCAGGGGCTGTGCTGCGCAGGCTTGCATGTTGCAGGGGGCTGGCCCTTCACGGAGGTGACGGGAGATTGGGATGGACTGACCATGGTTGCGTTTCCCCTACATGAACTGGCCTTTGTGCTGTTTGCATGGATGGGGCTTGGCCTTGTATCTGGTGTGCTTGCCCACTCCCTGGCTTGTCCATTGTACTGTCCCCCTCCGGTCACTTGCATTTGCTTTGCCCTGATTGCTGGACCTGTTTGTGGATGTGTTGGTGCCCTCCGCACTGTCTGTGGTATCCCGTCCCCATGGTTTCTGCCCCTTTGGGGACCCCTGAGTGGGTCCTCTGGGGCTGCCTTTTACCCCTGCTGGGGTGGCTGTGGACTATGGCCTCTTCTGCATGCTGGCTCCACTTCCTGGGTGGCCGTGCTGTCTAGGTGGGAGTGGGATGTATTGTCTGGCCTCTGTTGGGTCTCAACAGGAACCCAGAACATTGGTGGAGACCATCCTGTCTGTTTCTGGCTTAACATGCTAACATGCAAATATCCACCATTGCTTAATCTTCACTCTGAGCTCATTTAGTTTCTTAGCAACGTTTTGTTTTCTGATATTTAAACACTGGTGATTTTTGTGACACACAGTATAGAACAAGCCTGGCAGAGGTAGGAAGCAACATATTTTAAAGACTCTGGAAAGAAAACTAGTGAGAGATGTGTCTAAAGACCCCAGAACAACTGCCAAGACACTAGTGAATGACTCAGAGAAGAAGAAGTTTTCATGGGGGGGCCTAATAATTCTATCCCCATCTGTATGTGCTTCAGGGGATGCTCAGTGACGTGCATAGGTGCCCTTTGATTTTATGTTACTCGTTTGTTTTTGTTTTTTTTCTTCTCTCCTCTCCACCCCAAACCCTTTAGTTGTGTTTAGGTCTGGAGGTTAAGTTCACTTCAACATAAAGGGTTGCTGAAAATCAACAGTTTGACACACAAAGTGCTGTCAGCTTATGTCAGTAATTAGTAAATAACTGGCTCCTTAACTGTAATGGGAGTTTAAGATTCTTTGAGATGCCCAAAAAAGATAAGATGTAATGAAAAAAAATGCAACATGAAAAACTGAAGAAAAATTTTTCAGCAACATAATTGTATTAGATGTCAGAGGTTTAAAGGGGACGTATTCTGCTCATATCCGGCTCTGTTTTTATTCTTGGGCTCTACTAAAGTGTCTTTTAATGAGTCACAGTTCAGAGTAATTCTTTGATGCTGGCCCTCAGTTCATCCTCTTTCTGAAATGAACTGTTTTGGCCTGCTCTCACTTTGATCATACGGAGGCAAGGGTAGGAAAAAACGGTCCAAACTATAGGTCTCCTTTATTTAAGGCAGGTACCACCTATCATTCTATTTATGACAAATGGCTTTTCAAGTTTAAATGGCTTTGTAAAGTAATGAAGGACACAAGGGGGCAGCCTTTCCTCTAACCAAATTCCAAACAAGATGCCATTAAGAACTGGAGGAGTCAAGTTTTTCATAAGTGCTGCAGTTTTAATTACAGCCTAAATTATTAACAAAATATCCCAGCAGTCGGCTCTGTCCTTGTGGTTTAATTCACTTGGCATTCTCTGGCTATCAAGGTCAGCTGTACAGCACTGATGCTGTGAGCTTTGGTATTACCTGTTAGGTCCTAGCCAGCTATGATGAATGGCTCACCCCTTGGGACCTTGAACAGTTGATAGAAAAACCTGATACACTGCTGCTGTTATGGGGCAGTGTGCATTTCTGTGAGACATATCATCTACTGCCTGTTCTTGTGTTGGTGAACAGATTTTGCATCAGATATCTTTTTTTTTTAGTTTGCTTTTTTATATATATATAGAGAGAGATAGAGATATATAGATATTTTTTTAACCAAATTAAGAAAAATCCAAGCAGTGTGACAAAAAATGTTATTCATTTGATGTGATGATCTTTGATTTATTCAGATACACCCAGCATTACTGCCAAACTGATCAATGAGCAGAAAGAAGACAAGGAGAAGAAGAATCACGAGGAGAAGGAGAAGATGAAAGCAGACAATGGCTTCCAGGACAACTACAGTGTTGTAGTAGCCTCAGGTACAGTATGTGTATCTTATTGTCTGTGTGTGATTTACAGACCTAATAATGACGCTGTATATAAGCTATGATGCCTTTGATGAAAAACAAATATTCTTCTGTATTTTTGTATTTTCATGATCTTCTCTGCCCTCAGGCTTAAAGTCACAGTCCAAGCGAGCTCTTTCCACCCCTCCCCGACCTCCATCAAGGAGGGGCCGTGTCATGAGTGATAAGTTAACCGCTTCATCTGGTGTGGATCCCTCAGCTAAAACGATCAGTGTCCCTGTCTTCCACCTCTACCACAAGCTGCTTCCAGGTACCACATACACACCTGATCAGCCAGCATCAAGCACAGGTGTTGAAACACCAAGCAGTCAATGTTCTCACATTACTGAAGTGAAACATTGTGTACTCTGTCCTCCCTTCCAGGTCAGCCCCTCCCACCTGAGATGACCCTGGCACAGCTACTCACACTTCTGTATGACCGCAAGCTGCCGCAGGGCTACCAGTCCATCAACCTGACAGTCAAACTGGGCTCCAAAGTCATCTCTGACCCCGGCCTTTCAAAGACTGACTCATTCAAGAGGCTCCGAACTGAGAAAGGTACTAAAACACCCCTCTCCTAAGGAGGAGTCAGTTCAGATATTAGCACAAGTTTTGACGGTTAAGCTTTATTGATGTCCCACAAGCTTTTATTGAATTCAACATACATATGGCTTATTTTATTAGCAATTCCCCTATCCTTTAACTGTAAAGCTTTTGATGAATTTAATTAACTTTTTGTAAGCATTCTCAATTCCTTCACTGATAATTTTGAGATTTATAGGTTAATGGCTGCTTTCTACTATGCTATGCAGCACGTGTGCTACGAAACATGAACACTGAAGTCTATTTTTTGTAAAAGCTACGTCCAGCTGCACAGAACACCTGAAGCCAGGCAGGAAGTCAGACATATGAACAGCATAGAGCATCCACTTATTTCAAAATAAAAAATGCTGTGTACAGACACCCAGCATTTTCTGGGAAATCTACATATCAAATAATTATAATACTGAATCACTTTTCAGCAAATAAAATGCAGCCACAAATCATGGTAGAAGTAAAGACATTAAGGAGGAAGGACCAAATCAACAAAAGGCAAAGGCTCTGCCCATCGGAAAGCTCACATTGCCTGAATTTCAGTGCAGATATTGTGCATAATTTAATCCATCCTCACACTGTGCCATTACATAATGTTGTTTGACTACTTTGTATTCACACCACCGACTACCCACATCAGCCTCTGCCTTAGCTGTCCCAAACCAAAGAACACACTAGAACTGATTTGCGCCTGAACAAGCCTATGAGTCAATTATCAACTGTGCAACAACTGTTGTCACACATAAAATCAAAAATATTTGTCACGAGTCCGCTTCCTATTTTGGTAACATCACATCATTTTCTTCAACTGTACAAACAGTAACTTTGAGATTACGTCACATGGTGGGATTTTTGCACAACTACTCTATGCAGTGCTGCCTCCGTATTTTCTCTTAAAATTCACTAATCTAAACATAAAATACAATGTTAAATCATCAAATAGAAATAGAAGATATTATATCTTATAATTTTTTTTAAGACTACTTCTATAACTATTATCATCTAAATAGAAATGGAGGTTTTAAGATGCAGACGTCTTAATTTATTGTGCTGCAGTAAAAGTCCAGACCTGTGGTTTTTACTCTCTCGCATCAAGATTTAATGGAATTGTACTTTGGTCAGGACTCGGCTCACATCACCTTTGCTACTTCTCAGGCTGTACTGAAAGAGTCTTTGAAGTCTAAAAGCTTGCGGAGTTGTTTTAAGCACAAACTGTTCAAACACTTATCTGCTTACCTTTATAGTCATCTGGGAATTAAAGTTTTTTCATCATTAGATTTTTCTTTGGTACAGTATTTACTGGAATTTTAGATGTTGGTGTTGAATTCATGTATATACAGTGGTTTATAGACATACAGAGCTTCTATAATATTTGGCTGAAAGATAGTGTGTTTATATTTGAATTTGTGCCCACTAACTGACAGTCTTACCCAGTGAGTCACATAATAAATTGCTATTGAAGGCCCTTCAGTCAGGATAGGTTATTGCTTGAATCCAACTGCTGACATCCTCTACAAGACTGCACTGTTGTTCCATGGAAGTGGTGACTCTCAGACTGGTTATATTTAGCTATTTGATTCTGCAGAGTCATGGGTCAGTACTCGGTCAGATAAATTTTTAATGTCAGTGTCTCGATGATGTCAGCACTGGTGAATCTGCAGATATGCTCAGATTCCCTATGTCCGTATGACACGTCCTATCCACAATCCATATTTTCCATCTTAACATTCATGTGTCACTGCCTTGGATGAGGAATCATAGGGTATGTCAGTGACACAGATGTTGAATAAGAAACTGCATCGTAACTGCCATTTTTCTAATTTCTTGTACCAGCATTATGCGACACTTTGACCTTTGTCTGACTGGATCTCTAATTGTTGTACAGATCATGTCTTTACTTGAATTAGCAGGAAAAACATAGGTGGAAAGAATAATGGTAATAGTTGATCTACTGTAGGTTTATTTTAGTGTCTCAATAAACTGTGACAGACCAGTCCCTGTAGTACCTTAAAATTCTCTCCCCCCTATATAAGGGGTCTTTTGACCAACTTAGCGCTGAATTAGTAGTTCATGTTGGGTGAACCATCTTTGAAATGCAAATTTATATTAACCTGATATATATCTCTATGGTTCAGCTAGAACACTTTAATGCAGAGATTACACTCACTAACTTCTGGTGCACACCCAGTCATTTTGTTCTGGAAGCAGGCCTGAAATATGACAGAAACCCCTCAGTTCAGAAAAGAGAAACAATGATTACCCCTAGTAGGCATCCAGTGTAGCAATGTAGATGCCTGTACTATTACAAGTTAAACTAAGCTGTACATGTTGGACTTTGAGCTAGTGAATTTTGAACAGTTAATTTTACTGAAATCTAGGAAGGAGAGAAGACATCAGAGCTATGAAAATGGGTAAAAAAATCTACATGTGTCTACACTGGCAGAATATTAACCATTGCATTAGCATAGTGAGCAAGCTAGATACAGTTACAGCATATTACATTTTGTTTCAAGGAAGTATTATCCTTGTGCTAATTAATGTACTATTTGCATGCATATTGCTACCGAAGAGTTATTACAGTTTCAGAATAGTGCATGTAATGTATAAAGTGATGGTATAAAGCTCTGCTGTAGATTTAACGCAGTTCTATAATCAAGCATAAAATGTAAAGCAACACAAATGTTACATTTGCTACATTGTACAGCATTAATAGAGTAAGTCCCAATCATGTCATACAGTCAGTCTTGAGTCTTGATATACTTCAATTTCAAAAATTCAGTTTGTTCATAGTGGTCTTATACTTACTGACCAGTGTAGCTTATATCAAGGACCCCAGTAACCAGAGGTGACTCACAACCACAACATTTACCTGAGAGTATTTGCATAGATGCTATCAACCTGTGCTTATGACATATACCTTCAACAAAGAAAAAAAAAAGTCAGTGTTTTTAATTTTTACTTTATTTTTCTTCCAAGCCTAAGAAACTTTTCTTTTAGGCTTCCTCAGTTTTTGCTCCTCCATCCTCCAAGCTTTTGTAGCCTATTTTACCTTCGATGCCCTCTTCAGCTTTCACAAACCAGTCTTTTCTGTTGAATGTTAGACATTGGTGTTAGTGTGCCAGGTTGGGAATGTCACCACCGATTTCAAACAGTTATGCAGTGAAATATAGAGATTTACCTGCTGTTGATGGTCTGAATATGCGTGATGTAAACTCTTTTTGTCAGGACTCGAATATAGCTTTTTATTTTACTTATATCTACAAGTGCAGCACTTTAGTTTTAAAGTTGTAATGTTTTTTGTATTTTGAGCATCATATACAAACTTCTACACTTTGGTGTTTACACTGAATCCAAAATGGTATCCCCCCCCCCGCACTTCTTGAGCAGAAGACTTTCCTTAGATGCTGTGAAATCCTCTGGTAGACCTTTTTGGTTTCTAACCACTAAATTCTGCTTCTTTTTGGAATACTCTGTGTGTAAACAGATAATAATAATATGGTTTATCCAACAAGTATTTTGCATTTGCCATTTATTTCTGCCTTCTACTGAAAGGACACTCACTTCCTCTGCAGATAATTTAGGGAAGGAAAAAACTAACCTTTCACCACAGTTGCATACCTTGAGTATTTACAGTCTGCAGGAAACAGCTTTGCACCCCATTCTTCTTTAGCCATTACATTCACAAAATGAATGGGTACTGACTCATCACTTCCTTCCAATAAACTCGAATAAACTCCCCATTATTAAATGTGCCCACTGCCCAGACACTAACTGCCTGATGGGTTCAGTCATTATCTTTATGTAACCAATTGATTCATCCTCTCTGTGGTTCCTGAATTCAGATAGTGTCATTTCATGAGCTGTAGAGCTTAGACACCCTGCAGTACACGACAGCTTACAGATGGCATGGATTAGTGGCCCGGTGAAATCTCTCCCTGATTCAGACTTTGCATCAGGGATTTCATTTTTTTAAAAATGAGTTTCTTGAACATATTTTATAAAGCAGTTGGTTTTCCTCTGAAAGAAAGGACCCTGTCAGCCTTATCACACTCACATCATCTCTAGCATATTTTGTATTTAACACCATCATTAACCTTTTAAGCTCCATCTCTTCCACAAACCTTTATATGGCAGAATTAAACTTATAGTTGCGTATGTTAAAAATGGTCAAACATCTGTATATCTGTAAATCTGTCCATCTATTTATATCTAAATTGGGTACTAAAAGAGTTTGTTTGAGACAAAGAATGAAGTGAGGTACTGCACCAAGGCCAGTACACTAAGGATTCTTGTGAACTGTGCAAAAGAATGCCGAGCTACACAATGTGCATACACAAGTATCACTATGCAGCTCTCACAGAACCGTTGCCATTCTGTTAGACATCCCACAATTTTTTTTTAATTTTTTTTTTTACTGTCCAATACCAAAAATTCACCAACCACACTCATCATGTGCAGTTATTAGTGAAACTATGAAAGCATCTAGGCTTTTAGCTTCTTCACAGGTTTTTAATCCCCTCCAATAGAAACTTTCCATTTCAGGACATGCACAAAACGCAGCCTGTTCGTACAAACTAGTTTGTTAGAAGCATAAGCAGAGTACTGGAAGAAGGAAGTCAGTTATTTTTGGAAAAGTGTTTTTTTTCTTTATGTTAACTTTTCGTAAAGAGCATCCAAACTGTTTTGAAAGACAGAAATCATATGGTGGGAGTGCTGTTTAATTATTCCTCAGGCAAGCTGTCCGGTGACCCTCTCATCCACAGCCTACTGAAAACAGGCGTGCACTCTCATCCTGTTTTGAAAGTTCAGACACAGTAATCTAGAAAGCGCTTTTATTAACAATCCCAGTGACTTTTTAAATCCTCATTCGTCAATTAAATGTGCGTAGCAGAAACAAATCCCCTGACAGAAATGCAGAGAACAATGAATCATGTGTGAATTTCCCCTCAAAGACGTGACGAGGTTTTTTTTTTGTTTTGTTTTGTTTTGGGTTTTTTTTTCGTTTTTTTTTCTTTTTGGAGGATGACCTATCAGTCGAGCAGCACTTAAGATAGCCATAAATTGGTAAAACATCAGTGGGCCAGTGCTGGTGGAGGTAGGTGAAAGTATTTAAACTTGGCACAAAAAGTTAAAAAAATTTGTTTGGGCGATTAATTTCTTTGTTGTAACAAAGAAATTAATCGCTTAGCTTATTTTAGTTAGTTAGCCTTTCGACTTTTTTTTTTTTTTCACCTTACCTGTCAGACTTTGTCTTGAGCACCATGTAAAAAGTGTAAACAACGGTCATCTTGAGAGGTTGAAAAAAGAAGGCAACAACTTGTTGACGTTCAACCTCTCATCCAAGAGGCTTCTTCAGTTCTTTCAACGTGGTGCAATGGTGGAGAGTCCCAGGCATTTAACCCCTAGTGGAGGTGGTCTTGAGGGTTGTCACATGAGCCAAGGAGTGAAAAAATGCGTGGGTCATTACCATCACCAGGGGTTAAGGGTGTTAGACCTTGCCCCACCCCATCATGTGTCCTATCGAGGTCACCTGAGGCAAGGTGTGAATTCAGTTCAATTCAGTTTTATTTATATAGCGCCAAATCACAACAAGTCGCCTCCACACACTTTATATTCTAAGGTAAAGACCCTACAATAATTAATAGAAAACCCCAAAAATCAGACAACCCACTGTGAGCAAGCACTTGGTGACAGTGGGAAGGAAAAACTCCATTTTAACAGGAAGAAGCCTCAGGCAGGGGCAGCCATCTGCCGCGACTGGTTGGGGGTGAGGGGAGGGAGACAGGACAAGAAAACACACTGTTGAAGAGAGCGGAAGATTAAAATGTGTGAAATGTGATATAATGGCGAACATTTGATTTTGTTTTTAATGAATAATGACTTAATACTTTGACAAGTGACTACATTGCAGAGAGGTCTTAGATTTTCCAAATTTAGCCTAAGGAACCCTGCAGAGAGCCATACTCTGTGGTTAAACCACACAATACACACATCACATATTAATGTGTTTAAATCGATTCATTAAAAACAGACAAAGACAGGGGTGGGCAAACATCGCAGGCAGACTTGCAGAAGATTGCTGAACTATCACTTCTAGATAGACTTCAGTTTACTGATGATAAACCTGAAACAAATGGAATGCTTGCTAGTGTCTTCAATGCCAGCCAGTGGATGAATGTACAAGGTCCTTTCTTTGCTCTTCTTGCAGTGGATCACTGTGACATCCTGAACAGCTGCCCTGAGGATGAACCAATGATGCCTAGTGAAGAATGTTTGGATGCCACAGCTGACGAGTCCCTGCTGGAGACTAGCCCCATCCAGTCACCGCTACAGGTCTTTGCTGGCATGGGGGGCCTGGCCCTGATAGCAGAGAGGCTACCCATGCTGTACCCTGATGTCATTCAGCAGGTAAGACTCTCAGCTTACAAAAGGGAAAAACAGACAAACTCAAGAGCTTGCATACAGCAGTTCTTTAGTTTTGACTATTTATTCCACTACAGAAACGCAGAGAACTGATAAAGAGCCTTTTATTAAAAACAAACCCCAAACAAACACACGCACACCTGAAAGTGGCTAGTCCATCCAAGGGTCGTTAGCCTGTTATAAAGTCTGTCATTTGCTAGGTTGCCATCTTTGCCCACTCTCGATCTAGGTAATCCTTAAAGACCCCACCAAGCCCAGAAATTTACCATGCTTCAACACCAGTTATATAGTCTTGGGAGGCTTCCACCACCTCTGGTTGAGGATGGGAGGGAGCTTTTCCTGCTCTCACTGCTTTAAAATGATCCAGTCTTAGAGGGATCACTATTGAGTAAAATTCGATGGAACATATGTGGCCAAATTTAACTAATTAAATTTCTTTTGTACCTAGCGAGACTGGGGAATTGAGTGAAAAAGGGGTAATGTTTTTTCTTTTTGCACTGCCATTTTTGGTAATATGCTGTGGAGGTTTTTGAATGTCATTTTGCTGTTTGTTTCTTGCTGTCTCTTGAAAATTGAGGACATTGTTTGTACATTATGTACAGTCTTGTAAATTCACACGTCAGCATTGTCTTGTATTTCACACCTTTGCTGAACCTGTACTCTTTGGTATGGCTGTTTACAGGTCAGCGCTCCTGTGGTGCCCTCCAGCACACAGGAGAAGCCCAAGGACAGCGACCAGTTTGAGTGGGTGACCATTGAGCAGTCTGGTGAGCTGGTGTACGAGGCCCCAGAGTCCATCGCAGCTGAGCCACCGCCCATCAACAAACAACAGTCCCAGTCATCCTCATCATCATCCTCAGTTCAGACCATGTCGCCCATCCCTGCCCACTCACTGGCAGCTTTTGGCCTATTCCTGCGCCTGCCAGGGTATGCAGAGGTGTTGCTAAAGGAGAGGAAGCACGCCCAGTGTCTGCTGCGCCTGGTGCTGGGTGTCACAGATGATGGAGAAGGCAGTAAGTCTGAAAACACTTCGTAGTTGCTGACACTGAAATTCACCTTGGGGTTTTAACTGTTTTTTGGCTTTTGAAGTATGGAAGAAAAAGTCCGAGAACAGCTGAGCTATAAAGTCAAAGAGCCTTTCAGATATTTCCTCCTATGTTTCTCCAGTTAAGGGGCAGATTTGTTAAGCAAGTGCTGTCAGAAATGTTCTAAGAACTGATACATGTATGGTTATGCTGCCTGTGAAGAGATTTGTGAAGGGGTTGCATGACAAGATAAGAGAATTACCTCTTTCTTGTTACAATAGGGAAAATGATTATTTTATCCCCTGCTGAATTTGTAAGTTTGCTCACTTAAAAAGAAATGAACAGTTTCTAATTTTTATGGTAGTTTAATTTTAATGGAGAGAGACAGAATATCAACCAAAAACTTGAAACTTCAGCTCCCTCCACAGATTTTCTGTAGAATTGAGGTCTGGAGACTGGCTAGGCCATTCCATGACCTTAATGTGCTGCTTCTTTAGCCATCTTTTGTTGCCTTGGCAATATGTTTTGGGTCATTGTCATGCTGGAAGACTCATCCACAACCCATCATCAGTGTTGTGGCTTAGGGAAGGAGGTTCTTATCAAAGATTTTACGGTGCATGGCCCCGTCCATTTTCCTCTTAATGCGATGAAGTCGTCCTGTACCCCTATTAGCAGAAAAACTGCACCAAAGCATAATCTTTCCACTTCCGTGTTTGACTGTGAGGATGGTGTTCTATGAGTCATACTCAGCATTTCTCTTTAAACATGGCGGACGAGTTGATGCCAAAAAGCTTGATTTTTGGCTTCATTCGAATTTTGAAAAAATCAGAGACTTTTCATTTCTTTGTAAGTGAGCAAACTTACAAATTCAGCAGGGGATCAAATAATTATTTCCCTCACACTATGTCCTTGTTGAAGACACATCAAAATATATAAAATTTAAACTACAGAACATGTATATCCAATCGTGTACCAGACCACAGAGTGATTGGATCATGATGCATCTTTGTCATTTACACTTATTGAGTGCTGTTCACTTGTTCACATTCAATCACCTAAAACACGTTGGGGGAAAAAAAAAAAAAAAGAAAAACCGTATCAAAGCCTTCTGACTTTCTGATTTTTAAATATCTCCTTTGACATCTTCTTAGGTCACATCCTGCAATCTCCGTCAGCCAACGTGCTGCCCACGCTGCCATTCCATGTCCTACGAGCACTGTTCAGCAGCACCCCCCTGACCACAGACGATGGTGTGCTGCTGCGTCGCATGGCTCTGGAAATTGGTGCCATCCACCTCATTCTGGCCTGTTTGTCAGCTCTCAGCCACCACGCCCCTCGCAACCCCAATGCCAGTACCAGTGTCTCTGAGGTATGATCCACAGCGCACACACATTCTGTTTGTTTGCAACTGTCAGTTGTCCCTGACAAAACATTTAGACTCTTTAAGTTTGTGGCTGTTGACAGGTCCCTGCTATCTGTGTTGCATTGTAACTTGTGCCTTAAACCTTTCACCAGCCTGAGAGATGACTAAGAAAAGGGAGAGACAGTGCTGTCCAGTTCCCATCTCATTTTCTTTCTTCTTAGACTACTCCAGCTTCATGCCACTGGCTATTCTCACTCTGCCTAACTGATTGTTTTGTTTTCAGCAGTGATAGAGAAACTGAGGATAAAAATGATTGCAACAACTCTCTGCCTTGCTCCTTTACTTAAGGCTTCTTTAGCGTATCTTTCCCTGGCAAATAGCTTAATTGTTCATCATGAATGAAAAGAAACAAGCACAGCTGTGGAGAGAAATGGGAGCGCATCAGAGACGTCCTTTGTATAATTGACACCTTCAGGGTGAGAAACGAGAAGTAGCTCATCTTGAATTAGTTGTGCGTTGCTGAATAAGTCGGAATTTCCGAGTTCCCAATGGAACTCAATGGAATTAGAATCTGAAACGCCCCCTCAACTGGGATTTCTCACTCAGAAAGTCGGAGCAGCCCCAGCAACCCCCAGTTAACAATCCAAGATGGCAGCATTGAACGTAAACAGTAGTAAAACTTTTAAACTGTACTGCCACTGTTGTGTGTTTGACTCACTAAATGAGCCATATGCAGAGCATTGACCAGGCTCTGTCCGTGAGTGTGTGTGTGTGTGTGTGTATACACTACCAGTCAAAAGTTTGGACACACCTTCCCATTCAATGTTTTTTCGTTATTTTCATGACTATTTACATTGTAGATTCTCACTGAAGGCATCAAAACTATGAACACATATGGAATTATGTAGTAAACAAGAAAGTGTGAAATAACCCAAAACATGTTTTATATCTTAGATTCTTCAAAATAGCCACCCTTTGCTTTGATCACTGCTTTGCACACTCTTGGCATTCTCTCAATGAGCTTCATGAGGTAGTCACCTGAAATGGTTGTCCAGTAGTCTTGAAGGAGTTCCCAGAGATGCTGAGCACTCGTTGGCCCTTTTGCCTTCACTTTGCGGTCCATCTCATCCCAAACCAACTCGATTGGGTTTAGGTCAGGTGACTGTGGAGGCCAGGCCATCTGGCGCAGCACTCCATCACTCTCCTTCTTGGTCA
>VUQS01045541.1:1994-12065 GCA_015108495.1 Heterochromis multidens
TTTCTGGAAGGAAGGCAAGCGCAAAAACAGTTGTCAAGTTTTTGCTGAGGGCTGCAGATGAAAAAAAAAAACCTGTTGTCACTTTACCAAAAAAAAAAAAAAAAAAGAAGAAAAAAAAAGAAAAGAAAATGTCCCAAACTGCAGATGAATGATATCTGGATCCCTGAGATTTATAGTTGATTCAGTACACTGAAATGACACAAGAAAATATTTTGATTATTGGTATACGTCATTTAGAAACCGTTAAAGTGGACTGCATGGTATAAAAGTGGAGCCATCTTACTGATAAGTTTCTGTTAGATCAGAAATATGTTATATATTAGAAAGTGCACGGGAACAACCGACACAGGCTGAGCCCTCACAAAAAAAGGGCAGTTTGCCCACATGGTGCTTTGTATGGAGCATGAGAGCTGCTGCATTTGCTAATAATGATCTTAAGTTTTGTTATCATAATTTGTTGTACATATCCAATTCTTTGAAGAGATAGTATTGTTAGCTTGTGATTATGACTTAATCATCTTACTATTTCCAGATAACAAATGGTATCACTGGGTCAACTTTAAGGCTTTTCTATTAAAATGGAATATTTAAAAGGTATGTTAGCTACCATTTAACTGATGTGTGTCCTATTATAGTTTATCCAAATGGATAATGCGAAAGAGGCATCAGGACAAAGTAAGCAGTTGTGTTGTCTTATCTTGAAATAATGAAATGAGTAAGTTGTCATCTTGGCAAGACAAAAATGCAGTCAATATGACTGCTGGAACAGACTTTATTATCTTGGCAGATTGTACTCTTTGGATAAAAACTAGAGTAATTTTGCCTACTTTTGGCTTCCATATATTTGGAAAGATTTCTCCAGGACCAAGAAAACCTGCATATGTCTGTCATGTAACTCAAAGGTTTTACTGGCAGTGTGCCTCGTAACTCCTACTCTCAACATTTCTATTGCCAAAATGTTGTACATCACAGGGTTTAAATGTTTTCTTTCATGTATGGAAGACCAAACCTGCCATATAATTAAATACTAAAATTAACTGATAAATTAAACCTGTGTTTATTGAGAAATAAATTAAAGTATTAAATATAAAGTATTAATTTACAAACTGAGTAATAATGGTCCACTGTAATAACACAAATCCAGTTTTTTAGTCTTTAAGCTATTCGTGTAGTTACTTTAAAGGAGTTGGAACTATCAATTCACTTTAAAAATCCATTTAATTTCCACTAAGCTGAGTTTGGTCCTAATCACTGCAGAGTCTAAACTTGACACAGCTGGAGAAATGTGATTTGGTTTTTTTCTTCTTTTTTCTTAGGAAAAATACCATATGTACAGTAAGAACGAGAATGTCTGTCAAGAGTTTTCTTTGGCATGTTAACACAAATGTTGTAGATTTCTTCCCTTCTGACAAAAATGATGTACAGTACTGACTGCTGCAGCACCACATTAGATTGGTGCCTTATAAATAGCAAATTATTATTATTATTGTTTTGTCCAAGATCTATACAGAGTGTTCTCTTAAGTGCTTAATAGGATTTGAACAACAAACATGAAGTGGGAGCTGCTGCTTTTGGGCTGATTTGTATTTCATTACTATTATTTTTTAATGTAAACATGTTCCATTAGGAATTAGTAGAATTTGTCCACAGGATATTGCCTTTTTAAATCTAGTATGATGTTCCTATAAGTGGCATTCAATGGTGATGTAGCTACTGCACAAATTGTGGATAAGCATGCTGCAACCACTAGATGGCAGCATGAGCAGGCATAATAAAGTGGGTGTAGAAGCTGTAAAGAGTAAATTAGCTCTGAAAAACTTTGGTTTCTCATGAGGTGCAGAATTGTCCAACATAGGACATTAGCTTTTTCAAATCTTGATAATATGCACTTCAACTGGTCAGGAGGAACTTTTTCAAGCTGTAGCATCTTCATTCTTTATTTGAATATTCAAAAACTAGACATAACTCGCCTGACCACAGTTGTGAGATGTTGAAGGCATAATTAGAATAACCTTAAAAAAGGTGTCTGACTTGACATGACATAATTTGGTTTTCCCTGATTTTGAGCAGCTCTTATAAATGGATTGAAATGTAAAATAAAGTGTAGTGGATCACTTTGCATAGATCTGGATAAAAGTGAAGAAAAGAATCATTTTTGAAAAAATTGCATAGCACAAAAAAGTAAGCAAAAACTAAGGTGGTTTTTGAGCAACTGTTCCTACAATGTGAATCTGGGATAAGGACACATAATTTCTGTGACCTCGTTTCCTGGTTATTTCTTTGTTATCCAAATGGGAAAAGAGTGCATAATACTACTGTTTACAAGCAGCTTATCTGTCTCATTGCGCCCCGTAGCATAAAAATCCCATTGGTTGATTGAACAGGGAGCCATCTACCATTCAAAATCAAACCAACCAATGCTGAGCTGGGCTGCTTGAGACAATCAGAAGGGATTTCCAGACCAGCGTCCCACCATCCTTCTCTTTATAAAGAGAAATGTAAGAATGAAATAATGCCACACTCACTCACAGACCTCAAAACCTGGTTTTCTTTCTTTGTTTTGCTTTTATATGTCGCCAAAGTTTTCTCTCAAAACAAAATTCATCACTAACTAATTTTTTTTTTTCTCTGACTAAATCTCAAAGTAACTACAAGACACAAAACTTGTAGGGAAGATTTTCTTTGGTAAAATGTAAAAAAAAAAAAATAAAAGAACAAGGAAGAAAAAGAAGAAACATTTATTCCAGTAGAAAAGTAATACATGAATATTTGCTGGCAATTATTTTTATAACAGATAAATGTACATAATGTCTTTGAGATGCTATTTGCTGTATACATGTGCTGAAATGAGACGTCAACCCATGTGGGACAACAGCAAGGTCCAGTATACAAAGTTTCAGTAATGTGCAATACAAGACGGCATGCTGTTTTAAAATGAGGAACTTCATGTACTGTACTATGCAACCGCAAACTGTGTACATCGCTTCATGCTGTGGCTTCTCCAACCACCCTTTTCCAATCAGCTTCATCTGGACTTTTAAGGGATTTTTGTGTTGCTCTTTTCTTTTTCTTTTTTTCTGTGGAAGATGAAAATCTAAGCGGCTAATGCGGTATTGCATGCATAATATACCATTCTAATTTATAAAAAGGAGTTGAAGAAAAATACATGGAATTGAAGGTGACTGTGTTTCAGCCAGAGCTACAAGTGACTTAAAAATATTTCTTTTTCAAAATAAAAGAGTCGTTCTAAAGCCGTGTGCTGTAATTTCTTTAACTTAATGCGTGAGACAAAAGTTTAGAAAGAAAACATTAGTATCAGTTGTATATGTGTGTTAATCTCAGAAAAATAGTGTCATGGAGAAAATCAGTGTCTCAACGTGAGCTAGCCCACTTCTTTCCACTTTAGATATTCGATTTCATGCAGGTGTTGTCCTTTTCAGTATCTGCTTCTTCCTTGACATTTGACACCATCTCATAGCATGACATGTCACGATTCATGTTGTCCTGGCGCTTTATCCAGGGCTTCACCGTCTTCAACACCATGCACTGATGATAAAGAATAACAGATTCATAATAAATATATAGTAACATTTTTGTGAAAACATGCATTTTCAATTGTGAAGTTTGTTTTTATTTTTATAGATAAGCTTTCCAGTATTGACCTGCCACCAAAAAAAACAAAAGAGAAGATGCTGAAAATGTTCAAAAAAACAGTTTAAGATGATTTGAGTTTTGTAACGCTGTGTTATCCTGCTAGAAGCAGCCATCAGAAGATGTGCACACTGTGGTCATAAAGGGATGGACATGGTCAGCAACAATACTCAGGTAGGCGGTTTTAAAAGATGCTCAGTTGGTACTAAGGAGCCCAAAGTGTGCCAAGAATATATCCCACACGCCATTACACCAGCACCATCAGTCTGATCCATTTTGGTCCATATTGGCAGGATCCATGCTTTCATGTTGTTTACACAAATTCTGACCCTACCACCTGAAGGTCACAGCAGAAATCGGGACAGGAAGTTGTTACGTTGTTATATAGTTGGTACATACTTTTTTACAGTCTTCATATGAGGATAATGTGTTTATTTTACAGCATAGCACAATACGGTCACCATTCTTTAACACTCTGTAACACTTAATGGAGCAGAATCAAGTATAAGTTGCACAAAAGCCCAATTTCCCTATGTGAGGACACAGGGTCTCAGGAGTTTAAAATTAGTGATTAGACTTTTATCTAGCACCACCATGAGCATTTGCAGTTTTGAGAGAAATATGTTGTTTCATACTTTGAATGACATATTTTTTTTTTTCAGCCCAAAACCTGTTGTGTTTTATTTTGTAATCTTAAAAAAACAAAAACAAAACAAACAAAACAAACAAACACACAGAAAAAGGCCCTTTCAAAGACTTGACCTGTGAACTCACCATCTCCACCAAGGTCAGCAGGCCTGAGAGGCAGGCCAAAAATAACATGATGAACATGAACACTGACTTCTCTGTTGGTTGGGAGACATGACACTCAACCCTGTGGTGACATGGAAGGACTTCCACATAGAAAAATGGAGGTAGGACAAGACCAAAAATCAAAGGCTGCCCCACTGCAAATCCCACCTGGAAACACAGAAAAGTAGTCCAAGAAAGAATGAAAGTTAAACCCTGTTTTTCTAGTCATGTCTGATTATTTATGTTGACTCCTTTTTGCATTTTGCAGAACACCTGGAGAGACACACTGCTCCTAGAAGAATGAAAGATATATTCTTAAAACTAAATCTGATATCTCTGTCTGACTGCTCTTTGTTAAATACTGCATGACAATCGCAAACTAAACCAAAAATGTGTTACTTTTTAACTTCCATACACTATCTCTTATCTCAAGGCCCATTGGTCCTACTGAAAAGTATTATGTGTAAAACTGGTCATGAACCTACACTTTAATTCACTTCAGGAACTATTTGCTGCTATGGATGAATAAAACATCTGTAGCACTTGGGAGGATTAAAGGCACCAGTAAGGTATAGCATATGTACAGTAAAAAACAAAACAAACAATTTTTGATATATATATTTTCATTTACAAATATTTGGTTGGTTCTTCTACTTTGGGGATAATTGTTGATTGTGTTTTTTTCCTGGTGCAGAACCTCACCTCCAGCAGGACAACAGCTGACAAGAGGCCCAAATATGCCCCTAGCTTTTGGGGTTTAACCACAGTTGCTGTTCCATTCTGGAGAAACAATGGAGACAAGAACCTCACAAATGTAGTAAAGCCTTATAAAATACACTGACAGAAAGACAATCCAACAAAACCATGTTTGTGATGAGATGATTGATTTATCAGACGAATTAAGGTAGTTTTATTTTTAAACCACATCAAGTTTCACATTAACCACACTGATTCTGTTTAAGGCAAGACGCTGAACCTCAAGTTGCCCCTGATGCATCCATCAGTATGAGTGTGTGTACAATGCTTAGTCATAGAAAAAAGCACTAGTATGAATGGGTGAATGGGGCTTGCAGTAAGAAGGTGCTTTGAGTGCTCGAATTGAGTAGAAAACTACAGTCTATTTACCAAGAGAACAAAAGTTTGTCATCTACCTGTTTTACTGTCACCAGGAGATGGACCAAGTAGGAGAAGTAAATCAGACCAGGAGCCAAAACAAGAACCACCTGGAGACAGAGTAAAGATAAATGAATGACAATTTATTCATGGGTGGTAAAAGCTCTTTAAAAAAATAATGAATGGCTTCTCAGACATGGATTAAACCTAGTTTTAGACCATACAACTGAGGTCTTCACTGAACGTTTCTCTTAGTCTGGGACTGGACTTAATCCATGCCTGGAAAACCTGCCGCATGTGTCTGATCACCTGTAGTGTCCAGTACTGATGCAAAGAGAAAGGGAAGACAGCATTATAACCAGTATTGCTGCAGCCCGGCTGAGCGGTGTTACAAACAAAGTCTCTTAAGTCATTGCTCCAAACTGGCTGCACCGCTGCCCCGACAAGAACAAGTCGGACCAGCTGCAACACTGGGAGGACTGTTTTACCTGAGAAGGAAGGACAGGGATTATTATATGCTCATACATATACAGTATACAATAATGATGATAATGATGTAATATGTGTTTATGCTTGAACAATGTTGATTTGTTTACTGGCATCAAAAGCCCTCCTTCCTTTCTATGTCACTTAGTTTATCTTTACTGTACCCAAGAAACCAGCATAGGAGTGCCACAGGGCCAGCAGCCGACTCAAGACGCTCTCCTCAACCTTTGAACCGAACTGCAGGGTTTTTCCACCATCCCCCCGTCTCAGCTTGGCTGTCAACACACAAACTACCTCCACTACATTCAGAAGGATGGACAGGCTGGAGGCTGTGAGCATAATACGAAGGAATGCTGTCTTCACCCGTGCATGGGAAAGGAAACAGTCTACTCTGTTAGGACATGAATGTGCTATACATTCAAATTCACTAGAGAACTGGAAACCATAGAGGACCCACTGAACCACATTACATCCAACCTGTAAACAAAACACAATCAATAAAGGCACATTGTCTCTCTTGAAGATATGAAGCAACACTCATATGTTATCGTTAAAATTCCACATTTACAAGCAAGAAGCCAAAAGCTTCCTGAGCTGTATATCTTAGTCAAACATCACATTTCATCTGTTTTCAAGCTTAAACAAAGAAGCGGATCAGAATGAATAATTCTTGCCTTTGTAGAACAGCCTGTGTAAGTATAGTTGTGTGTGTATTCATGTCTCACCTCTACTAAAATTACAAACACCATGCAGGCCAGGTATACTGTCAGAGTGTGACCTTTGACCTCACCATTCCCTTTCTGCACCTTTAGGACAACAGAACCGTTTACAGTTTTATTTTTATTGTATTCTATTTTACAATTTACTTACATTTGAGCAAAGTTATTCCTCACTTGGGTTTCCTGGTTGGTGAGGTGGATCAGGTAGCAGAGGAAGACGAGACCGGGAGCCAAAACAAGAACCAGCTGGAGAGAAATACATACTGATGTTATATACAGAATATATACAACAAAAGGTTTTAGAGGAAAGGCAGAAACTACACCTTATCTCACTTGCCTCAAGACGTGTGTAATGGAAAAAGCCCAGCTGAAAGCAAATACAACTAATTTTTGATAAACTATCAATGTGTATATATTTATTGGTACTATACAGTCACTATTGGTAAAAACGTCATTTAAATAAAACCCTGATGAAAAAAAAAATCAATCAATAAAAAAATTAAAAAAAATTAAAAAAAATACATGGATAAAACCCTGTTGATATGTGGGAACTTTAACACTGAGATACTAAATTCCTCAAGAAGCACATTATCCTTGGATTTCTTGAATACTCTTTATTCTTATACTTTATACCCATTAATCACTAAGGCTAGTTCTATATCTAGCACCAGCACAACTTTAAGAGACAATAGTTTTGTAAATGTAAGGGATAACTCTATTAAAAGTAATTTATTAATCAGTGATTTAGGTGATTATTTGCCAGTCTTCTTTAAGTATGACTGTAAAATCAAATCCATAAGTAAAGTCAACACTATGAAGTACAGTAGGCTGAGAACAGAGCTTGCTAGTACCAAATTTAAAAATGGTCTTTTGAGTCAAAACTGGAGTGGTACATGTATTGATGATGTAAACACTGCATATGGTCATTTTTGGATATATTAGAAACTTAATAGGACAAAAATGGTTCTATTACTCAATTTGATATTAAGTATAAATATGGTAATAAGCCTTTGACAACTAAGGGTCTGCAAAATGTGTGTAAAAAGAAAAACAAACTTTATTGAGATTACATTAAAATCTAGAAGTTCAATTTTAGAACATAAATCTAAAGCTTATAAAAATAAACCGATTAAGGCGAGCAAAGAAATATTAATGTAGTACTACGTGAAAGGATAATAAAAACAATATGAAAGATACAACCCAAATTCCAAAAAAGTTGGGATGTACATAATGATGATAATTTTTGCATTTTGCATAAATTTTATTCTTTTAACCAAGAATAACAATTGGCAGCTGGAAATAAACACAGTGAAATGCTTTTATTCTCATGGCATGTGATCATGATCGTGATCATCTAACCTAAAAAAAAGACTCCTGTCTCAGTATGGCATGTAAGCCTTGTTCAGGGAGTTAAACAGATTTTATGTAAACAATGTCTCTCCTCTAGTGGTGTTGTACAAATAGGAATCTTGGATATAGTCTGAAAAGAGCGTCAAAATTCAACATATAACGAAAGCAGAGTAGATTCCCCTGGAGTTTTTACCTCTCGTAAAAGCCTTAAAAGGCTGATGGGGTATTGTTGTCACCCCGCCGACTGCTTTCGTTATGTTGAATTTTGACACTCTTTTCAGACTATATCCAAGATTCCTATTTGTACAACACCAGAGGTCAAGTTTACTGAAAATCTTGTGAACACAATAACTCAAGAAAGATATCACCTAGGATTTTCAAATTTATAATAATAATTTATAATAATATAATATATATATACAATAGATGCATCTACTAGGAGGCTGAGGGGTAGCACTGGCGGACATCAGTATTTTTTAATTTTGTAATCTATATGATCAATTTCCAAAGAAAACATTAACCAAAAACAAATGCATCCAACTCTTTGAAAGTGGGTCGAAATCTTAGGCTGGATAAATTGGAGGTTTGTGTCAGGAAGGACAATTAGTCTACAAATCTTTGCTAAATCAAACATCCATCCTCTGTGGCGATCTCTTCAGGGCTGTTGCTGAAAGTCAGAGGAAAAACAGACTGTTTTTCATCAGAGTCCTGTAAACCAGTACAGTTTCCACCAACCCTCATCAACTAGATGGATAATTGGGATCACTCGCTGCTCATTCTCCTCAACTACGTAACATTAGTCATGATGTCTTCAGAGGAATTTCACTGTTCCTGTTACAAAGAGTCACTGACAGGAAATCTGATGAAGGAAAGCGATGGGAGTAGTGGAAAGGGGGACTGATCAACACAGCATGGAGCTCCTGACCCGCTTCTGTAGGTTACTGTGACAGCTTTGACTAAATCAAAGATTAATTATGAAAAGAATTAACAAGCACAATAAAGTTTGTTCCCACCTGTACTGTCCACAAACGAGGTAAAGACAGAGGTGTGACTATATCAAAACAGATTGTCTCGCAGCCTGGCTTTTGGGTGTTACACAGAAATTCCTCTTCATTGTCCAACCAGACTGTCTGCACTGCAGCACCCAGTATCACAAGTCTGATGAGCAGCAACACGGGCAACACAGATTTACCTGGAGGAAACACAGGTGCATTATGGTCCATGTTAACCCCTGCATGCTGAAGCTCCACTGTAAAAACTGAAGGAAATGTGGGGAAATTTACCAATGAGAGTGGCCTGTGCATGCCATTTATACAGCACGCTGCTCAGGAATCCCGACTTCTGGCTCCTCATTGTGTGTGTTGTTCTGAGAAAGAAACAAAGAGGATATCAGTTAGGACATAGAGTAGTGGGCAAATGTAAACACAGTGCATATCCTCCTCCTAATTCCTGTCAGCGGCCCTCCTCCAGATGTTTCCCATCTTCCTCTCTGCTGGTTCTACATTTCTGCATATACCGATATGGTTAGAGTGAATTGGAGTAATCATCACTAGTTCTAAAACAGGTACATTACAGTAACATGTTTTTCTCAAACTCAATAAACTTCACAAAAACAGCCAGAAACAAAGGAGTCTTTCAATGACTCTTTTTTCTTTATTAAACATATTAAAGAGTGTGGTAGGACTCAAAATGGACCTCAGTTAGTTTGATCTTTGATGTCCTCTTGTGTGGATAAAGTTTCCAACACACTTTAGGCAGAGATGAAAGAACTGAAGCTTAAGAATGAGCAAAATATACTTAAAAGTTCAGAATTTAAAGCATCCATTACACACACACACACACACACACACACACACACACACACACAAAAAAAACCCTGTAAATGTTACACACACACACAAACACACACACACACACACACACACACACACACACACACACACACACACACACACACACA
>VUQS01045544.1:0-22234 GCA_015108495.1 Heterochromis multidens
TAAAAATTTATGAAAAAAAAAAAAAAAAAAAAAAAAAAAAAAACATTAGTCCACAAACCAGTAGTTGATATCATGCTAGCAACTTCCATCTTTAATATACAACCTGTTGATGAGCCCAGAAATCTACCATCACATATACTCAGGTATCCAAACAAGTCTATAATTGCACAAATTTGTGTAGCTATCACACTGTAAGTAGGGTAAGCACACTGAGAGATGTTCAGAGATGTTGGGGGTTTTGCCCCTCTAAGTCTTTTTCCTCACTGAGTTAATCGACAAGGAGGACTGCTGTATTTGTACACTGAACATCTTGTATGATGTATTATACAGTTTTTATTGATCACTTACAGAATGAATGCCATCCCAGGATGTTGGCCTGTCCAGAATGTATGGAGAATGGATTTTTATGTTTGAATAGCTTGTCCTAATGCACCCAATATATCTCCTGAGGCATTCAAGTGCAGTGTTTGGCATAGCACTCCTGTGTGTGGCCTATTATGTGATGTAGTAGTAAGAACTGGGCGGAATTGTAGAGAACAAGCAATAGCAAAATTTGAAGTAAACCCAATAGGCCAAAGCTGAGTTCTGTAGATTAAAAAAAAAAAAATCCACATTTAAATTATTTTACATTTTCTGTTTGTGCCCTTTTGTGTGTTTTCTTTTTTTTTTTTTTTTTTTTATCTAAAACTATCTCCCTCACACATCTCACATGCACACACACACTCATATGGAAATTTGCAAGCACACACATTGTCACACATGCTCGACTGCCCACAAAGAAGAGAAAACACCAAAAAGAAACACTACCCACATCCTGTTTAGTGAGCTCTCTGCAAGCCATGGTGAGTGTTTGTACTTCAACCACAGAAGCTGTATGGAGCCTCAAACTCCTGCACTTATCCTACCGCACTCTGCTTAACCTGGCAAACTGTCTGAAAACATTCCCTTGATACAGCTTCACCTCTCCTGAGTTACGCTCCACAGCAAACAGGGTTCAAACAGTTTGGCAGATACATGTTGGATCTCTTTCAGCAGCAAAATGGATTTGGGTTTTAAATTGGGGAAGGAAAAGACAAAATCAACTTGCTTTTTTTTTTGGTCTATTTTGAAAATTAATTCATGGAAGTTTCATGGAATTAAAATGAACTTAAAGTAGTACAAGTATGTTTTAAAACAATTACAGTTTTTTTGTACTAAAATGCATTTGCATGATTTTTACCATAAATTGCAGTATAACAAAACCGATCATGAATAAGCTATAAGAAAAGGATAAGAAAAGGATTCTTTTCAATTGCTGCATTACATACAGTATCTCTGAGTATTTGATAACAAAGCCTATGTTTTAAGTTTATAATGTGAGTTGCTTTTCTCTGAGTTGCCAGCTCATGCAAGCTCTTATTTATCTCAATACCCAAGGTGCCTGAAAAAGCAAACAGAGATGGATGTCTCATAATTTTACAGATAGATTTCTGTATTGATGATGCCCAGTGTTTTTTATTCCACATAACCAGCTGTGCAATCACATATTTCACAATATTTTTATTATATTAATAATGAAGCAATAAATAGTTTGTGTTGTTATTTGTTAGCCAGGAAGCAAAAGTGCATGTTGATAGAGATGGAATCTCCAGTAATGAAGCTGCCATTTTTGTGGTCTGATTATGTTACAGCTCACAAATCATATGCATACATTTCTTTTTCTGCTCCTAGTCTGCTCCAGCACCTACAGTAACTACACTGTCAAACTGTATCGACGAACCAATAAAGTAAAAAATAAATAAAAAATTTAAATAAATAAAAAATAAACAAAGCCGGAATGCTAATTTATAGCAGGTGACTGAGCATCTTTTTATATAGGAAAACAGAGTTCTAAGCTCAACTGTGGCAACAACAAAATGCCACGGTGTTCCTGAGTGACATGCTGGCACTGGGAGAAACATTAACCTGCCTCATGAGAGGGAATTATTCACCAGTGTAGAGCCTTACTACAGTGGCCACCTAACTTCCAAGCCCCAGCCCTGTCCCTTTGCACCACCCTCATCAGCATGCATTATTCTTTTTTTGGTGTCTGTTCACATTGGCTGACAAGCGCACTTTGGTTGGTGTAGCCTGGAGCTCCAACCACATCACACATACAGCGCTCCCATTTTTCTCGCTGTCGCACAGGCTGTTAACAGTGGTTTCAGAGTCAGGGAATGTGAAAATATTCAGCGTGAAGTGGGGTGGGGTGGGGGGTTTGACTAAAGAGAAAAAGGACTTGGGGGATTGGGGGACTTGAAAGTGTGACACCACACAGACTTGCCAGTGTTGGCTGATGCGTCTGGCCATCCTGAAAGGTTAACAGGCACCAACCTTCCCTCTGTCCAATGTGACATGACACTCTCCGCTCCCGTCGCCCGCTCTGATGTGTCGTTCGCTCACAGTTCATGAACTCTGGGGGCATTGAGATGGATCTTTCACTTTGCATTGTGTGGGACATCATAAGGAGTGGCAGTACAAAGAGAGCCCAATTAACTATTTTCTGGATTTTTGCCCTTCTTTGATCTGTCACATACAGACACATGGATGCATGAGGAAACACACACACACACACAAGCACACACACAAACAATCGCCCATACAACTGTAAACACATATTCATACCACACGCTCACACACAGTGTTATGTCTTTGGTCACCCCCTATTGCTAGAGAAACGCATTGTCTCCCTTCAGAGAGGACATTAATAAGAAATGAGTTCTTTTGAAGCGTAGCTTTGGGTTGTCAAATCTCAAGCGACATAATCTCATCCAAGAATAGCCTCCTCCCACCTTTTAACATACACTCCTACACATTCAGCCTTCCTTTGTGCATATGGAGCACTGTAAGAAGGAGTCTGTAGCCAAAGGTGTCTTAACTTGTTACCAAAATTTATTCAGTTCCTGGAAACACACAGCACCCCCATGCTGCATGTTTGCTGCAATGCAAGATAGTAGCACTTTTTTCCCCCTCACATTCCCTGTACCCACTGCTCTGTTTACTTTGAACTGCTTGGTGCATTTATCTGTCCTATGTTGGCTGGATGGAGAAATCAAACTGGATGTAAAAACAAACTGCACCTATAGTATTTTTCTTTTTTTTAGCAAGTGTTGCAGTAATGTTGTTTTGCAGTCTTTTTTAGGACCAGTTTATTCCTTTAGTCGAAGGCAGAAGGGCAGAAAACGGTTATCCATACATCTAGAAGACTGATGTGATTTTTTTTTTCTCTCTATTTCGCTGCTCGTATTTACAGTTTTTATTTTCTTTCTTTTTTGATGTGATGTGAATGCAGCGTTTCCTCTATCCCAACTTACTTTTGATGTACAGCGTGTGTTTGAAGCTCAGTCTGTCACTTCAGTACCTCTGGTAATGTAAAGCACCCCGTGCCCTCTCTGTCACCCTGAACAACCCCCTCCCGACTCTGCACATACTCTCACCCATGGCGGATTTGATTCTCAGTTGCTTGCTTTGATGGTGTGATACAGTAGTTACAGCCCCTCACTCCTTTTTTTTTTTTCATGCTTTCACGATGTGTTTAGGTGTTCAGTGTCTCCTGTCAGGTCACAAACTCAGTTGTTGCTGTCAAATTGCATGACTAGACCTAATGCATTACGTGATGGCACCATTTCTAAATTACCACGAGCATCATCTGTTAAAATAAATAAATAAATAAATAAAAAACTTGCTTGTAAATACATCAATCAGTGGTTAAGTTAATTATGTGCTCGGCTGCAAAGATGAACACAGGTCACTTCTATATTCCAAGCAAAAACTACATTTGCATATTACATAAACTACATTATATTCAACCTTTCTGATATTCTGTATGTAATAAAAAGTTCATTATCAGAAGTCAGAGAAGCCAGAGAAGTCAAAGAATTGCTTCTAAGATGTGTATGCTGCATTCACAGTATGTCACACCATGGAATCTATGTTATAGTTGAAGGTGAACTAGCTATGTCTCTCCCCCAAGCACCTGTTATACTCATATCAAAGATGTGCCTCCTTCTCCGTGCTGCAGCTTTAAGATTCACTTTGTGCTGCTGGTAACACCTGCCTCACTATGCAATCTGAAAACCTGTAAATTGTCAGTGTGAACTCTGCACACAGACATCATCAAGATTATGTTTATTTTGCTTTTTTCCAGTGCAGATGTCTTACCACAATTTTCCTTGGAAAGGTATTCTAACACACTGCTGATCTGTAGGAGTTGATCGGTTGTACAGGATAGACCACCACCACAAAGACACCAAAAAAACAAAAAACAAAAAAAAACAACTGTCATTTTGAAGTTGCTGTCAAGCCTTTAGCCTTGAGAGAACTGAAATCAACTGTAACTTTTGTGTTTGTACTGTGTCACAAACAGATCTTTAAATCAAATGTGCTTAAACTAACTTCAGTAAGGATTCAGTGTTTATCCTCAGTAACCCTTAGAACTAGTTTTTATTCCGAGTTGTTGTACTATGATATCCAGTGTTGTGTTGACAACATGTATAGTTGATTTTATGTAACAGATTTCTAAATGCTCTCTCTGATGTGCACGTGTAACCCTCTGGTGTAAAGATGTCATTTACTTCCCTCTCTGTTGACCCTCTTTTGTGATCTGCAGGGCAGAAAACCCCCAAAGAAACTCCCAGACGCATTGGATATGTTAGTTTGCCTCCTACTCTCAGGGCTCAAAGGTGGCCTCACTGTACTTTTGGTACCTTGTTGCTCGTCCTGGCAGCGATTAACACATTCCTCACACATTCTGTGTACACTCCATATTGACACGGTACAGGGCTTTTTCACACATGTAGTCACACAGGAAGAATGTATTCATAACTAACTGAAAGACAATGAAAGTGCTTGTAATCTTTGTGGTTAGTGTCTGAGGTCTTTTACAAACATCCCTTAATATGGAGCCATATGCAGAACACAGAGGGGGGTAGCAGCCACAGGGCAGACACGCTGTATTGTCAGAGTCCTCTGACCCCATAAATAATGTAAAGAAGATTATTTTTTGGATATTAAGGGATAACCAAAGCCTTTAGCTGCTTTCATGCTTTCAAGCACTTTGTTTCATTATATGTGCTGTTTTTTTTCTTTTGTTTTTTTTTGTGCACACAGCAGGTCTTATTCATAAAATGGCAACAGGAAACATTTTGCAGTAAATGTTTTCTCGAGTCAGACATGTTTGTGGACTAGTTGGATGTTTCCTAAAACCTGTTGTTTGTACACCACAATTGAGTTATTTTGGGAGCTATTAATGGTTAAAACGCTTCACACCAGACTTTGTGTTACATTCTGGTTTCTCTCTTTCCTGTTGATTATACTCTTTGGCTTTGCTTCATTTGTCACAGCATTTCAAAAGTGTGTCATTTCCTGTGTGTGCATGACCTGACCTTATTCCATTTATCAGCGTTTGGTGAGACTGTAATTGTCATTGCTCTTGGCACAATCTTGTATGCTTCTTTTCCTCACCAGTGATTATTTCAGATCCACACTGCTAAAATCTCATTTTTAGTTCCCTATTCTGCAAAGTCATTGTGCGGTTATTATCAGGATCTCCATAAATATGACATAATTCATGTTTAAGTTCCCATAAAGCATTTATGAGTGATTCATTATAAAGTCTATTTTCTTGTAGTTCTGTATTCTAAGTCCCAGTTTGTATTCTAAGTTTAGGCACTGTGCAGGGGGTCAAACTCTTAAGAGTGTTCTAACTGTAAGTGTCTCACAGATTGAGATTATAGTAACTTTTGTGTTATTGGTTTATCAAAGAAGTCACTGTAGATAGGAAGTGTTTAGTGCCGCAGATTTAAGGTGACAAAAAAACAGGAAAAAAAAGAATGCTTGCAAAAATAACCACACCACCTGTACTTTGCCAGTTTTTCTTTCAGTTTTATTTTGACATGTAGTTGCAGCAGTGAATGGAATCTACTCTGATAGTTTAGATTGCTCCCCATTGCCTTGTGTTCCTCTTCATCTGTCAGAAGCATTAGGTGTTCCCCAGACAGGGTCTTAATAGTGGCAGAGCGCAGGGGACAAGGCCTGTAATGGAAGCCCTTTGTCCAGTTGTCACTTTCACTGCTCCCATGGAAACATCCTGCTGGCCACTGCGATGAGCCCTCTAGGTAGCAGCCATAGCTCTTCTTTCACTGCTAGACTAAAAGCATCTATCACACTAAACTATCTTAACTTTGTTCTGGCTCTTTTTTTCTTGATCTCACTTGTTTTGCCTGCAAGTGGTCTTTTTTTGACAAATGTACTTAATATGTGGTATGATAAGTCCTGGGCAAATTAGCTTTTATGTCATTTAAAACATGTGAAAAGAAAAATAATACTTTTGATGTTGTCTACCCCGATGTATATACAAATGCTTTATTGTTGCAGTGCCATGATACGCTTCAGTAAAGAAAGGAATAAAAGCTTTATACTATTAAAATTCCTTCTCAGATGCCAGAGTTCTCAGCTTATCATCTCCCTGAAGTGGTTATGAATACCTCCCACTTGACTTTCTATTAGTTGAATATAAAGACAGCCCTGGCTACATGCACCTCTTCCTCTGGGTAAACATTGTTGTATGCGATAAGGGTTTTAGAGAGAAATGAATATTGCCACAGTTGAAGGAAAAGGCCAAAAAAAAATGTTTATTGCAGCGACCAGTTTGAATATAAAGCATCAGCCGTAGGATTCATCATCACAAATACCACTTCTCCCAAGATAGGGGACGTAGAGTCAGACAAGGGAAAGCTGCCCATTTGTGCATGAATAAAGACACCAATAAGCTCCACACCCCGGAGTGGCTTTAGCTCCAACAATTTGCGGTGTAGGTTAGCATGAGAGCCGATGAAGGCATGTGCATATATGTGCATTATAGAATTATTTTGATTGATCTTATTCATTGAAGTATAAGTGGTGGCAATAAAATCCATTGTATATTATTAGTTTGTCTAAACTAGATTATTGTTGGTATCATGCCAAATCTATATGGAGTAGCATGCTTTGCCAGATATTTGTGCATAAGATTTTTATCCTGGTGCATTTGTGGACCACAATGTGGATATGTGCACACAAATGCATACCTTTCTTGATAATTTTTGGGGTGTACACTCACATGTTCAAATGTCCATTAAATATATGTTATAATGGTGTTTGCGAAGATGCGTTATGTATAAAATTAAACAAATACTTTTGATTTGTCAGCCATTTCTGTGTACAGATTGCCTGACATAGAGCTTCTGTGTGCAATACCGGCACCGGGATTTGAAATTTCAACTATCAATAATTTTGTGTTCATCTGCTTTTATTTATTACATTTTCTTTTTTTTTTACAATAGGTTTCATATAATGTTATTTAGTCCTATTTAGTCCTTAAATCCCTAAATATTTTTGTGACGTGTAATGTTTTCAAAGGGCATTTAGCTATGCACTTCCACAAAGTTTAAAGATACAGTGACCTTTTGTTCCAAAAACACTGGATTCTGCATTTACCATAAAGCAAAATGCAACCACGAGCATCTTGCCATTATCAAGGTTATTGTCTCCGATGCAACAAAACTCCTCATAGGTTAAGAAGTATTCACCATACAAACTAAAAATTTTACTATAAAAATCAGTGTTCTGTTTTGCAGTAAGTTCAGTTGTTTGCATAATCTCGGGGTTTGCCCATGCCCCACCTTCCCCCAACTTTCTTATCTCCTCCAGCAGAGGGTAGTGGGCAGACCTCCCTCCCACAGGCCAGCTGGATTACGCATGTTGGTTTAATCCCATTCATTCTCTCAGTACTCTGTGTCAAACCGAAACCTACTGGACCATCATGTGCCTTAGTCTCTCTCTCTCACACACATACACACGCACACACACACACTCAGGTGTCTGTGTTTGATAAGGACTATGTGGAAGTATTAGCCCCATCAGCTGAGCTCCATCACATCTTGGGAAATCCCTTTTCCTCCAATGATCCCCAGTCTTCCCTTATCACCACATCCTGCTCTAAAGCCCTAAACCCTTGTGTCGCTACACGCAGCTTTTGTGTTAGGGATCATCTCTGATGTACGCGTTGGGCGACTAAAACTGAAAATACTGTTTACATGTCAAAATGACTTCAGCTTTGCAAGACGATTTTAAAAATGAAATGTTTACAGTAAAAGACCAACAGAAAACAGACCCCCCCCCCCCCATGTCTGTGTGCATCATCACTGATCACTTACTGTTTCATCTGGTTAACTTTATCATCATCATCAACTTCTTAATATTCCAATTTTGACTTGCACATACCTTTTGCAGATTGAGCTGGATTAACGTTTGTTTTTTGAAAAATTTTATGTTGTATATTTTATTTTATGCTTGTACCGTTTTCTTGCATTGTTGTCTCACTGCAGCTGAAAAAAATGAGGAGGAAAGGTCGTGTAATAACTAATAGATTTACTGAAGCAGCAGCTGTTTGCTGTTGAGATGTGAGTCAGACAGTGTTGTATGGCATCCTGACTGGAAATGCTCTGCAAACAGCTAGCAGACTAAACAGATTATAGATCTGGCAAGCATAAAAAAAAATATTGCACCATCAGGAGCTTTAGACATCCACAGACACAATGCAAACTGTACACTCGGTTTTATCTAAATACTATCTATCTAGATGTGTGTATACCATAGAGTATGTGGTGCAATAATAGTTATATTTGGCTTCTGCACCCCCTTCAAGAAGTCTGTTTTGGGGTCAGCTTAAAGAAAGATGCATATTGACTTTTGTCTCCTTGTTAGGAACCAGTATAAAACCAATACCCATACACTAACAAAAATAAACTTGCAGCAATAGTTAAATTGGAACAGTAGATATCATTTAATTAAATATAAGTCTCTTAAGCAGTATGATAATATCTGTATGGCTGGTTGGCTTTTTTTTTTTTTTTAATCGTAGCACGTCTTTAATCTTAGTTGCTCAAATTGTGCCTGTGATTTAACACACTTTACTTCATTGCACTCTATTGCATCTCAACATCTTTTCCACAGCTGTTTGTAAGACATTAAGGCATTATTCTTAATGACACATTCTGTCACAGACTGCCCCAAATGCAAGTACCCCCTGATTAAAATGTCATTGACGGCCTAGTGGGTTGGACAGTTCATAGCCTACAAACAGCTGATGAAAGTATTTGAAACATGACATAACACATGGGAAATTTTCATCACAGCAGGAGTTTCAGTCACTCTAGCATGCAAATGTCAGACACATTTTTCTTAGGAAGAGACAAAAAAGTGGGCCAGCCAAAGCAGACACATTTTCCTCATTTCCTATTCAATTTTTGTGTGAACTGAGTCCTTTCAGCACTTAAAGGAGGCGTGTGATTTTTCCTCAGCAGTATGCTAAGATGATGAAAAGAGGTTTTTGTTTGTTGGGGTAGCAGTCGATATTAAACGCCAGCTCATTTCTATCTCAAAGATGACCTGCAGCCAAGGCAAAAGATGCTTCAGGACTGACTGAGTTTGACTCAAGTATTTCTCAGCAGGGAGAAGGTTGTTCTACATCACTCGGTCTCAATATGTGTTGTTTTGACAGGGTGTCCCAAAGAACTGTTTTAGTCAAGCAAGTGTAAATGTAGGTGTCATCCATAATTTGTTGAGGGCAGACTTGTTTTGTTGCCTTTGTGCTCTGAGAGGTGATAGGGCTGTTTTGTTTTGTTTTTTTTACTCACCTCTTTAATTGAACCCTTTGGGCAACAAGTGATTCAGGCTTTCTACGGTCACATATTTTACATCATCATGCCTACACCAAAGCCTTTGATTAACCTTTCATTAAACTTTCATGTAATGAATTGTTTTGACATCTTTGGAGATGGGGCACACACACAACTCTTGGACATGGATTTCTGATAGTCACTGACATTCTCACATATACCCTATGAAACTGTTTAAAATCAAAATATTTTTTTTTAAATTAATGTTTCTTTATTCAGTAAAATTAAAAAAATATATATAAATGCATCCTTTGTTTGTTTTGTCACATTTCTGGAATATCAGTCAGATTGGGATCTGGGTTGTTTGGAGACTATGTTAAGGCCTTTTCTTCGTTAGTAGTCATCAGGGAGTGCCACTGACATGGGGGATGATGTGCCAGCTACATCTCAACTTCTGTCAGTTGACATAGCAAGAAGTTTTGAGCCTGCTCAGCTGGGATGTTCAGTGGAAGGATTGTTGTTCGACTTTTGCTGCAGAATCACTAAAATGTCTTCAAGTTCCTCTCGCCACCCACTCATTCCCAAAACCCCACACCTTCATGCTCGGCCTTAAGCTAAAAAACTGCTGTGGTACTCTAAAACACATTGCCTCCTCATTTATTATGAATGGTCTGGCTTTGCAACAAGTAAGATGCAAGAATATTAATCCTGACTGAGTGGTTTCTGGTGAGTGGAGAGGCACCTTTTGTGCTGTTGTTGTATCATCAGTGTTATTAATGCTGCTTGGCTCACACAGCTTAAGTGCAGATTTATTCAGTAGTAATACAAAGTCATTTAAAGCAGCCTTTCTGTATTTTTTACTAAACCTTTTAACTTGGTTTATGGTGAACAGAAATCCTGCACTTAAAGAGCATAAATCCACAGTGTCTCCTGCTGTTTTACATCTTAAAGTATAGTCAGAAAGTATTAAGATTGTGATGCATATGTGGCAGGAGGTAGAGTGGGCCATCTACTAATCAGAAGGTTGGCAGTTCAATCCCTGACTCCCTGGCTGAACCCCCAGTTGCCCCATTGAGTTACCCATTGGACTGTGAGTGTGTGAACATTAGGTTAGAAGTGCTTAGGCATAGAAAAAAGCACTTGTATGGATGTTTGTGTGTATGGGCGAATGAGGCTTGGAGTAGAAAAGCAAGGTACCAGTCCATTTACCTTTTTTTTTGTTTTTTTTTTTGTTTTGCCTCTATGCTTTCACATACTTTATATAAACTCAAATAATGACTCAGAGGATAAAGTCCTGATTTTCAGCTTTCGTTTGAGCATGGTTTACACTTATGTCCAATAGATTGTAAATGTTTAGAGTAATCAAGTTTCTGGGCTTGTTTTCAGAATCACAATATTAATGTAAAGTACCCTGAGATGACTGTTGTTGTGAATTGGTATTATTAAAATAAAACAGAACTGAATTTATTAAAAATAATTGTCTCCAAGTCCTTTGTTCTTCAGCTGTGAAGCATATCAGCCAACAACAATAATAAATCCATTTCTTCTTCTTTTTTTATTTAGTTTTTGTCATTTTCAATTTCTGGATAAGCCCCTTCTCTGCTCTTTTTCACTAATATTGTATTCACTACAGGCTGGTGCCCCATTGAGTTGTGTCTATTACTGTGTATATGGAAGGAAAAAAAAAAAGAAAAAGGAGGAAAACAGTGTATTCTCATGCTCGGCCCCTCTTGAGTGTGCGTGCTGATACACACATGTACAACATCTACCAAACAGCCATAGTCACGCATAAGTGAGCAGGCCCATGTCTGGTGATATAGCGTGAAATGGAACAGGTCATGGACATGGCTGCAGCACATCGGCAGGTGTTGACCAGGCCAAAGCGATCTATTGAGTATAATTTGCACATGTTAGCCACTGTTGCCCTTTTTCCTTCAAGCAGCTCAGGTTCAGATCGAATCGATGTTCAAGGTCCCTAAACCTAAATAAGCTCTAAAATTGATTTGTTGGTACATATTCACATCAATAGTCCATTGGTGGTGGTAGGATATGCATTTCCAAAGGGCTAAAACCTTTAGCATTGCTTGCATTGTATTAAGTTTAGCCACATTTTCAGTCAGTGGGATAGGTAGGAATGATGTGCACTTTATGTGTGGGCTAACTACCCTGAGTAAGCTTAGAGCCATTTTGTCAGGCACTCATAGTGCATGGGGTCCTTAGGGTCAGCAGCAGCACTCTTTCAGGCCTGCAGGCCAACCCAGAGGCTTTTCTTGCACAGACATACCCAGTAAAATCCCCTGTAATCAAGCAGCTGGAAGGTCCACATTGAGGGGATTTAGTGCAGTGTGGCAAGTGCCAATCTGTCTGCAATCAGGATTTACACAGGCCTAGCTCCCGATGGCATTCAGCAATTTTTAACATGATGCTTGAGACTGATCACGGTCATTCATGATGTTCTTTGCATAGAAGGACAGTGCTGGTCAAACACAACCCATGATGTGTGGGTGTAGAAGTAGAAATCATAAGGATGAAACTGAGCCCAAATTTTCTATTTTGTGTATACATACTTTGCATTTTATTACAAATACTGGCTAGAGCGCCCTCAAAACTGCCTCAGTTATTATTGCTGTTAATTTTTTACATGATATGGGAAATCTTTCTTTGTGATTCTTGTTCATGTTGACTTGATTGCATAACATAATTTCTGCGGATTTGTCAGCTGCGCATTCATGCTCCCAATCTCTTGTTCTACTACTTCCCAAAGCAATTCAATTGGATGTAGATCTGGAATCTGGGGAGGATATTGAAGTACACTCATTGTCATTTTTATGTAATAAGTTTGAGATGACTTGCTTTGTGACATTGTGCAATATCAAGCTGGAAGTAACCATGAAAAGATTCAAAATTGGGTCCGTGCACTTGGTTAGCAACCATACGTAGAAAGGCTGTGGCATTTAAACTATGATTGATTGGTATTAATGGGTCCAAAGTCTGCCAAGAAAACATTTCACACACCATCGGTGAGCCTTTGACCACTGCAGCCTCAGATTTGTATTCTTGGCTGACAGGAGTAGAACACAACATGGTCTTTAGCTCTTATCACCCATCTGTTTCAATGTTGGACATTTTATCTATTCTGGGATGCTTATCTGCTTACCAGAGTTGCACAGAGTGGTTAACTAAAGTACTCTATCATCACCAACCAGTCTGGCAATTCTCGTCTTACCTCTTATTGACAAGGTATTTTTGCCCAGAGAACAGTCGCTCACTTTTTGTTGTTGTTGATTTTCACACCATTAGCAACCACTAGAGTTTACTCTCTCTGTGTGAAAAATGCCTAGAGATGAGCATTTTCAGAAGTGCATGAAATCAGGCGATCTTGCACCAACAAACATGCCACTGTCAGATCACATTTTTCAACGTTCAAATGTTTGGCATGAAGATTAATTGAAGCTTCTAACCTGTATTGACTTGATTATATGTATTGAACCACTTCCACATGAGTGGCTGACTGGGTGGGTAATTGCAAGAATAAGCTGTTGTATAGGCATTCTTAATATTCTTGATATAAACAAATATTACTGATATATTTCTAAATCTTTGTGTTTTTCAGTATTTTGATATTTTGTATTGCTTTCTTGTGCATAAGAGTATGGACTGTAGCAGTGTGTTGCCATCAGTGCGTTTCTTTTAGTTGAGAATAAGTGTTTACTGTCTGGCCCACTTAATTACGCTGTTACCCAATATTGTTGTACTCAGCTTGATTTATTGCTAGTTTAATGCCCTTTCCTCCTCCATAATATTTCTATTTATATAGTTTGTTTCAGTTGTAGTTTTCTATGTTTGGATGTTTGACTTGAACTTATTTCTTCTTTGTCGCCTCTTTTATTGTTGTGTACACAGAGCACCTATGCAATAAAAAGTAATCAGTTCTTTTGGGCCTCCCAGTATGAATAAATTCCAGATCTTAATACATAATAAAGTTTAAGTTATGTGTGTGTACCCTTACACTGGTGTTTATTGTTTCTATATAGGCTGTGTGACAGAAGCTTTCAGGACAATTTTCTGTGAGCTGTGTAGGTATAAAAAAAAAAAGAAAGAAAGAAAATGTAAAAGAGAGCGAGAGAGAAAAGAGGTTGAGCCAAAAAAAGGACAGAGGATAAGAGGAGGTTTGTAAAAGGCTGAAACTCCCAGAGGCAGTGGGACAGTGGGATGGACACACACACACACACACACACACACACACACACAGCTTTCCCTACTTTGTGTGTCTATTATTGATGGGCACACAGGGTTCCCACTCAGCCATCTGTTCTCAGCTCTCCCACTCTGTGCCCCTTTTGCTTCTTGCCTACAACTTTGGCAGACTGGCATGAGCAGAGCAATGCTGTCCAATCAAAGTGTGAATGCTTCATAAATATATCACAGTATTAGGGAGTTAGCTGTTTGAGCAAGAGCCCAGTGAGAGAAATGAGAAAAATAAAAGTAGTGTGCTGAATTTTTAATTAATTTTGCCTCTTTGTTGGATATCTTCCAATACTTGCACTGATTTGCAGCGGAGGAGATAATCATGTCATAACTTCATCAGATCTAAATAAAATTGGCAAAGGGGTGTGTGTGCGTGTGTTTGTGTGTTTGTGACGGACTGTCTTCTTGTGTTCAGATCTTAATCAGATCACAGCCACACCCTCCGACTGTTAATAGCATATGGCTGCAGTTTTGATTTGATCTCTGTGGTAACTGATGACCATGCATATTTAGTTAAACCCCGGTTGCCAGGGGGAACTCGTGTTCTGCAGGTCTTTTGATTGGCTGCAGGGTGGTCACATGCGGTGTCGCTTGGCGCCCAGCTGGGACACAGGCCACATGTGGCGAGTCCGGAGACATGTAAGGTTGGTGTGTTTGCAAACACTTGGCTTTGCCCTGTCGGTCCACAGATGCAATCATTATCCCTTCTCCCCCCATTTCCCTGCTCTCTTCTCTACACATCCACACACATGCACCTTCCTATGCAGTAAATGGGCCATAAATGCCACATTTCAGTCTCACGCAGAAACTGTGAGCACAAGTTGAGGCGGTGTGACTTAACATGCATCCTCAATTGCATCATCTTGTCTGACAATAAGGGTCAGCCATGGGTTAGGGAATGCCAGAGGCTTGTTGGGGGTGATGATTAAAGGTGAGATCATGTTTTGGGGGCTTTAAAAACCTGCAATATTACTATCGTGCAACTTGTCTTTTCCATATTCCTAGAGGGCTGAAAGAGGCTTTATTCTCCAGCGAGCCGTAGAGTTAGGATCCCCTGGGGAGTACAAGATGAGAGGGGAATTAATAATGTGTGGGGACTCAAAGGCTTTGACTGAACTAAAGGATCAGAAGTGGCTGAAGAGAGTGTATTAGAGGTAGAAAGGAAAACAGAAACATGGGCAAAGAGAAGAAAGTAAGAGAGACTGAGAAACCACCTTGGAGCAAAAGCTGGAAGAAGTAACCTTATGATATAGATAAAACAAGTCTGTTCCTTAAAAGAAGAAGAAGAAGAAGAAAAGGGGTTTTAAAAAGAACAGCTCTTAAAGGGACACACCCCTGAAGTTATCTTTTCAGTATCCTTTGTATTCCCTTTATAGTCTTAAGCCTGGTAATGTGTTGACATTGATAGTGAAACAATAACTGTACATTAAATAGATTAATAAGAAATGTAATCCTTATTATAGGCAGTGCATGAGAACAGTTTTTCATTCCTTCAGCTGCCCTGAAAACAGATTGCAAATTAGCATTTCTTACCAAAGCTAGCGTGAGTCACGAGCTGCCATGGCTCCAAGTACTGAGAACATATTTTTCGCATTATGATGTGTGAAGCCAACATGAACTAAGCAAGGAGAACAAACTTCTTCATGTTGAGGAAACTTGAGATTTAATATTAATAGACGTTACCCTGTGTTGTGTGAAAGTCACGCTAGCATGCTCAGTGCTGGCACACACTCTCCCCAGGCCACACATGCTTTGGCCCTGCTGTGACCTCTCTGGCTCAAAGCCAGCAGCTCTGCTATCCTTTGAACCTGGGCAAACCTGGCTCAAGGCAGCTGTGTTTAGCCAGATCTGAGTGCAGCTGATCACGGCAGGCAGCATGAAATATTAATTGCTATTAAATGCCAAGCGTATACACCCATCCATCCTCCTGTTTCATTCACATTTTGCATTTTTATCTTTGCTGTGTCTTTAAATTTTGTCGTCTGTCACCCTTCAATAAAGAAAATGTGGGCTCATAAGGCCAAAACAAAAAATGGAGTCAATGATGATGATAGGGCAGTTTGCCAGATGCGTTCCCTTCCTGCAGCTTTGCCAAGTGGGCAAAATGCCACCAAGCAGCACAATGGGTTTATCCTCAGTGATTTCTTAAATACCCTAAACACAGACACCTGAAACAGACACACAGTAATCTTTTCTATCTACTCCTCTGCCTCTTTCCACATCTTTGTCTGTCTCTTCTTCCTTTTCGGTCTCCATCTCTCTATGCAATTGCAATAAACAATTGGGTGACATGTTAAAATAAAAATATAATCCCTTAGCCTCTTCATTAAGGGGAGTCATGCTGTCATCATTGTAGTGGGACGGGTCTCTGAAAAGTCAATCCAGAGTTGTTCTCAATAATCACTTTTACACTATGAAGGAACTAGTGCTGACTTGAATGTCATTTTTGGGCTTTGGTGGTAATGAGCCGTAATAATTGAAGCTTTGCCCTGCGAATCCTGGAGTGAGAACAACCCGTGTCTGATTTTGCAACTTTGATAAAATCACCCAAATATCATGTACATGAGTTAAAGACAATGGACCAGATCTCTGCTAAGCTCAACATCCATGGGAGATTTTTGACCAATATGGTAGATGTCTCCACCCCAATGATCAAAACACCAAATTTGGGATCTTTTAAAAGAAGAGACTTGAACAATCAATAGCAATGCGCATTGAAGCTGGTCACACAGCATGTGGTGGACTACCCCTGCTGTATCTTTGCTTTTCCTTTAATTTGTCACCCATCTATATGTAAAGAAGGTGTATAATGTTAGACTGACCCAGTGTTGAAACCATTAAGCATGACCAAAACACCCCATTACACCGGTCTTTAGCAGCTCAGAGAAATAAGCTCTTATTATGTTGTTGAATAACAGGATTCCCCCCATAGAGTGGTTTGATGTAAATGAATGTGACATATATGCACTTTCCGTAACTGATTATGTTAAAGACAAGAACACCTTGAATAGAGAGAGTGAAAGGCTTTGGACAACAGCACTTCAACACAAGCACTCCACAGTTCTAAATTGATGGTCTTCGCTTCATAACAGCCATTAACATGTGCTCAAGTTGAATGTTAAATACTAAAGGCGTTGAGGTGCCACATTGTGTGTTTAGAGAAGAGGGAGTTTGATGAGAGGCTGTTGATGACACACCTGCCAAGGAACAGGGGTTTAGATAACAATTTTGTCCTCCCTGTCGAGGAGACATCTGGCATTTCCACAGTGTTGCAACCTGAAATACACCCAGGAGTGGGTAATGAGGCGTAGGAGACAGGGTTTGTGTTTTGTTGTGTGTGCGTGTGTGTTTTGAGGTGGTGGTCCTCATCTTCCTGAACTAGCCTCTGTAGAGCCTGCAAGCACACCATCTGCAGTCCTTAGCCATAAGCCCACTTGCATGTGACTCATAAGCAGCAACAAATCAACTTAAATACATGCGCAGACACATTTGAGCTTATCGTACTAAAAAGCTAATAAGTATGGAGGTTTTAAAAAAGAAAAAAGTGCCACCCACCTAGCCACGGCTATGCACAACATGTCTTTGAATGTCACTATTAACATGGTGGCCTGCATTATGTTTACACACAGTCCTGTGTGGAGCTGCATACGCATGAGAGGGGTTGCTAAGAAACGCTCAAGTAATGCTCGATAATCACCCTCAAACAACAGAGGAGCTGCAAAGAATGTGTTTTGTTTAACTGCAGCATATACAATGTAAATGAGAGTGGCTCTTCCCTCTGGTATCTTTTACTTTTGTTTTTCTGTTGTTGCCTTTGATTTCTTTTTTCTTTCTTCCTGCAGCTAGTCTTTTAAAATCCATCTAAAAATCTAGTCTCAAATTACCAGTCTCTTAAATGATTAATCATAAGTCTTTCAGTATAATATAACAGGATGTATTGCAAACAAAATGGGTTAGCTATATATATACGTGATGTCTGTGCTGTGCAGAAAATGGTGGACACAGCCTCATAAATTGGGGGGTTGGTAAAGGTGTAGAGGTATGCAGACAAAGCATTTCACAGCTGGCTGGTAAACTTTAAATTCAGTTCTTATATAGTACTTTTCTACTCTACTTGAGTGCTTTATACAACATGCCTCATTCACCCATTCATACAAGCACTTTTTTTCTATACCTAAGTGCTTTCTATCTAGCATTCACATGAACACATCGGAGAGCAACTTGGGGTTCAGTACCTTGCCCAAGGTTACTTTGGCATGCAGACTAAAGGAGCCAGGGATCGAACCACCGATTAGTAGATGAGCTGCTCTGTCTTCTGAGCTACAGCCAGACTAATCTAAAAAGAAACCAGTTTAGTCGAAAACTTGCTTGAAAGTTGGATTTAAACATATTACCAAGTAGGTTTGTTGTAGCAGACCTACTTAATATCATGCATGAGCATGCAATCAGCATCTGTTAACACATAGACTTATGGCTGATTTTCCCCTGATGTCAGCCTTACTTGATATTCACGCTTGCAAGTAATCAGCTATGCTACTCTGTCTCTCTATCTGCTTCTATTTAAAAACAAAAAACAAAAACAAAACAAAACTTGGCTTGTAGTGAAAGTTAACTGTTAACTGTTGAAGGTTATAACTGTTGTCATTACTTCTTACTGAAACAAAGGCTGAATTGGCCACTGGCAAGTCAACAAACGGATCAGTTTCTGGTGTTATCAGTGTAATCACAGCCTTTTAAGATGACATCATGAGTCAGTTACAGTAACCTGTGGTTACCATATGGGAAGTCTTCTGTTAGAGTTGCGAAAAATGGAGAACCTTGAGAAATAGAGAATAAAGAAATGTGAGACCCTTCAGTATTGTTGAATTAATTATGTTTTTTTAAAACTTTTATATTATCTCTACTCCTCTTTTGGCTTCCTGAATGGTTTCGTAACTATAATCATCGGAATATAAAAGTAAAGATAAAGAGTAAAATTCATAAACTTTGGAAATTTGTTGTTTATTTGCCTAAACTGTTTATGTTTTTGTTTATTTCAGGTAATCTCTGCTCTGTCGAGGATCTCCCACCACAGCATTGCACAAATCAAAGGCATCAGGTATGAGTCTCATTTACCTCTCAATCTTTTAGACAGCTGAAGCACTTCCAAATATCAGAGTCAAAGAAGCCATTTGGATAGATTCCACATTTTCTTACCAGCCTATTTTAAAATGGATGTAGCTATTAACGTCTGCTGCTCATTTGAAATTCAATTTACATTTTAGGCAATTAGTAGCAGCATTCAGCCTCCACATTATCATGCAGGGCAAAGTGACTGACAATACATTCCCATCTGTCACTCAGACAGCACTGCGTCATTCGGAGTCAGAATACTTCGTTCCATGCAAGAGTAGTCACAAGTAATGGTGAAGCTGAGAGAATTCTCCACACTTCTTGGACTGGGCTCCTGTGTTCTCTTCATTTGCTTGATCTGCTTGGAGCTCACCAGCGCCACATAAAAAGACATTTTATCTGTCTTTGTAATGAGTTGATGGAGTGCACCCGTTAGGAGCCATGCCAGGAAATGAAGGGAGGGGAAAGAAAGAGAGAGGCAGAGAGTGACAGAGAGAAAGTAGGTCCCCTGCCATTAATAAAGAAAACACAACCTGCTGACTGCTGGCTAATTTACTGCTTGTCCACGCTGACCGTTTTGCTGTGAGGTGTCAAAATCAATCCTCATTTGACCTCATTGTAAATCACAGGACTTTCTAATCTCAACTTATTTTACTCTCAGTAACCAGGGTATTACTTTAATATTTCTTTTCTTTTTGATTTTCTCAAGCCTGGTTTTCAAACAGAGCTGTTTTGGGAGATATTGCCCTTTAACTGAGGGACCAGCCAACTGACTGCTGAAGTGTCCTTGAGCTAAACACAACATTTCTTTCAGCCCCGAGAGAGACATGGGAGCTTTTGGCCTACAGGAACTTCACAGTTTTAACTTCACAAGCTCTTTTCTCTGCTATAACTGGGGATCATTGCAGTTCTTAGACCTATGTTTTTAAGGGCATTTTAGCTCCTACTATGAAGTATGTATTTTCTCAGCATAACAGTAACTATACAATGATGTAGTTGTAATGTGATTGATCCAGACTTTAGTCTACTTTAAAAATTGTTACAATTTTAAGCATATAAGCAGCAGCTCTTACTGTTTAGAAATGGGGAAAAAGTGAGTTCTGGGTACTGAGGTTCAGGCTTTATTGAACTTTACCTTTGTTACAATGAAATTAAAAAATGTTCACTGGCAGTCCCCCTTGACTTGCTACAAGGCATCCACCAGACAGTGGAAAAATGCAGAGGGAAATTGAAGAGGATAAAAAAGGATTACAAGAAAACAAAAGGCCACAACAAGAGTCAATGTACTACTCTGAATTATATCACTTCAGAGGTCTTACTGTAGTAGTAGTGCAAATGCAAACAGAAAAAAAGGCTTGGAAGGTATGCAGTAGGTATTTGCCTTCAGTTAGTCCTCAGAATTGTTTGGCCCAAAAGTAGCTACTGACCTCTTACCCTGCTTTCTAGCAGAACAAATGAGAACTTATCTGCCTCATGGAGATGACTAAAAGATGACTTTATTAAGTAGGGTCACATTGTCTAAGGTTATTAATGAGTACACTCATCTAAATCATAAGGGAATGTGTCAGAAGAGGACTCGTAATACAAATGATACGCTGCTATCTTGATAAGTGGTAGTGAATTCTTGTTAAAATGTTAACGGGACCTATTCTCAGAACAGCAAATGCATATTTTGAACTTTTGCCACGATAATGACAAGTTAATTGTTATGAACATCACTCTTACAGTTGAATGAATTTCATTATTTGCTTCACTTGTAGAACTCTTTTTTTTTTTTTTCCTCCACAAGCTTTGTAGAAAAATTTCTTAGTCTCGACTCTGTGTCAGCTTGCTTTGTTTTTTAGCCATTAGTTTTTTATCATATAATCAGTTTGAGTTAAGGAAAGACATTAATAAAAAGAAGCACAACCAAATTCCAATCACTATTTGACTGGGTTTGACTTGATATATTTGGATTGAATTAATTGCACTGCACCCTAACAAAAGCAGTGCGTAGAAAGCGGATTGAGAAGAATATTGTGGAATGGAGGTTGTTTTTTTTTTTTAAAGCAATTTTAAAGCTCTTTTCCAGCTTAGGCTCCTCAGATTGGAGGGCTTGATGTCCAGATGGTAACTCCAGGATCTTGAATGTTTAACCACAGACACCACATCATGGCAGTTCATTGAACTTTAAACTGATTGGAAAGTTCCTCATTGTGTTAATCTTTTGATAACATTGCCACAGGCATGACTTTGATGTTTTGTTGAAGCTCATTGATCTCATCTGTTCACTGTAATCAGGACTCAGTAGTTCATGTCTTTGTTACTGTGTCAGCATTCCAGCCAGAGTCGAGCATTAAGGCTTTATTTCTGCACGCAGACACATAATTGCACAGAGATGCACTCTGCATAAAATCACATTTTCACACACTTCCTGCAATCATCTTAATTTCTTTTGGCATAATTTCAGTCTTTTTTTTACATTTAAAGTTTAAATACATGTTCTTATACAGTCCAGCTAATTTTACAATTTTATGCACAAATTGAGCTCATTTTAAATTTGATGCTTACTATAGGTCTCAAAATAGTTGGGACAGGGGCATGTTTACCATGTTGTAGAATCTCCTCTTCTTTTCAAAACAGTCTGACGACGTCTGGGCATCGAGGTTATGAGTTTCTGGAGTGTTGGTGTTGGAATTTGGCCCCATTCTTGCCTGATATAGGTTTCCAGCTGCTGAAGAGTTCGTGGTCGTCTTTGACATATTTTCCATTTAATGATGCGCCAAATGTTCTCTATAGGTGAAAGGTCTGGCCAATTCAGCACCCGGACTCTTCTCCGACGAAGCCATGCTGTTGTAATAGCTGCAGTATGTGGTTTTGCATTGTCCTGCTGAAATACACAAGGCCTTCCCTGAAATAGACATCGTCTGGAGGGGAGCATATGTTGCTCTAAAACCTTTATATACCTTTCAGCATTCATAGTTCCTTCCAAAACATACAAGCTGCCCATACCGTATGCACTTATGCACCCCCATACTATCAGAGATGCTGGCTTTTGAACTGAATGCTGATAAGATGCTTGAAGGTCACCCTCCTCTTTAAAACAGTCCATTTCAAATAAGTTTTGGCCCACAGGACACGATGGCACTTCTGGACCATGTTCAAATATGGCTTCCTTTTTGCATGATAGAGCTTTAGTTGGCATCTGCAGATGGCAC
>VUQS01045545.1:0-13218 GCA_015108495.1 Heterochromis multidens
CCATATTGAGTTGATTGGTTCTGCTGCCTGTCACTACCAGATCAACTGCCCATTTGCGCATGTGCGAAGGTAACTCTACTTGGACAAACTGCCCGAAATGCGTTGACAGAGACATTTCAGGGATTTTCAGTCATTCTGCGCTGCAGATGGGTTAATTGCGTGAAAATTTTTATAAGATTAATCATGATGATGGATTAATCCGCGTTAACGCGTTAATTTTGACAGCCCTAATATATATATATGCAGGATGAGGGGTACCTCATCATCTACCTCGGGATGAGGTACAGATGTTCCTGTATACTATGCCAGCCACTTGGTTATGGCGTTCCATGTATGCCCTGCCTGCTAGCATGTTACACCCTGCTGTTATGTGCTGAATTGTCTCAGGGGCATCTTTACACAGCCTGCACCTGGGGTCTTGCCTGATGTGGTAGACTCCACCCTCTATTGATCTTGTGCTTGGGGCTTGTTCCTGTGCTGCCTTGATTAGTGCCTCTGTGCTGTCTTTCAGTCCAGCTTTGTCCAGCCATTGGTAGCATTTGTCGATATCAGCCACTTCTTCTATCTGCCGGTGGTACATGTCGTGTATGGGCCTGTCCTTCCATGATGGTTCCTGTTCTTGCGCCTCTCCTTTCTCAGGTTTCTGCTGCCTGAGTAAATGGTAAATGGACTGATTCTTATATAGCTTTTCTACTCTCCCAGAGCACTCAAAGCACTTTATATGTACTCACTAAGCACGTCATCAGTTGTGGCCATCTTCCTCATGTACTCATGGATGTTTGTTGTTTCATCCCGGATAGTGGTCCTGACACTCACTAGTCCTCAGCCTCATTCTTTCCGCTTAGCGTACAGTCTGGATTTGGGGTGAAACCCTCCATGCATGGTAAGGAGCTTTCTTGTCTTGATGTCAGTGGCTTCTATCTCTTCCTTTGGTCAGCTTATTATCCCAGCAGGGTATCTGATGACCGGCAGGGCGTAGGTGTTCATTGCACCAATCTTGTTCTTCCCATTCAGCTTACTCCTCAGGACTTACCTTAATCTCTGCAGTTATGTGGTGGTTGCAGCTTTCCTAGCTAGCTTCCTGGTGGCGTCTTCATGGTTCCCATTTGCCTGTGGGATTCCAAGGTACTTATAGCTGTCCTCAGTGTCTGTAATGTTGCCTTCTGGTAGTGCAATACCCTCACTTCTGACTACCTTTCCTCTCTTTGTTACAATCCGACTACACTTCTCCAGTCTGAATGACATTCCGATGTCGTTGCTGTAGATCCTAGTGGTATGGATCAGTGAATTGATGTCTCGTCACTCCTGGCATACAGCTTGATGTCATCCATGTAGAGGAGATTTGCTCCATTCCGTAGTCAGTATCCGTAGCCAGTCATGATGATGTCATTAATGATCTGGTTGTTGGGGCTCAGGCCTATGCAGAACAGCAGTGGGGACAGAGCATCTCCTTGGTAAATCCTGCACTTGATGTTGACCTGTGCAGTTGGCTTGAAGTTGGCCTCCAGTGTTGTTTTCCACTTCCCCATCAAATTCCTGATGAAGGCTCTTGATCTTGTACAGTTCTAGGCATATATATATATTCGGGGCATACAAAGCTATTTGAGCAAGTGTCATGGCAGTAAACCTATCATATCAGTTGTCAAACTTTCAGATATATATTTAACACATGAACATATTTGCATCAGGCTGCAGAAATGGGAAGGTGTGTGTGCGCTGTTCAGAATACCCAGTCAACACGGCTCAGAAAACTTGTGACAGTCTCAGCAAACCACTGGTATGTATGATATTTACAATTATAAAAATGGTTATATAAATGGGTAGATTTTTAATTTCTTTTGGAAGCTAATCGTGACTAGTTATTAGGTTAACAGAATTTTTTTTTTTTTTCAAAAATCTAAACAGGTGAGTGCCTGTGTAATTTTCAGGTTGGTGTAATTTTCAGGTTGCCAGTATGACTTGTGAGAGTGGCTGTTATTGCCCACATGATAAATATGAAGATCACTATGGAAATTGTGTATCAAGGGACAACTGCACCTGTGTGTACAGTGGCAAAGTCTTCAAGGCAGGAGAGCATGTCAAAACCAACTGTAAAAAATGGTAACTATTTTACCAGTTCAGTCACAATTTTTTTTTCATCCACAAGCTGTCATAGTTATGACTCTATCTTACAGTATCTGCGGTCAGGGTCAGTGGCACTGTAAAGATGAGCCATGTCCCGGGACATGTCAAGTCTATGGAAATGGACATTACCAGACCTTCGACTCTAAATGGTATCGCTTTGGTGGACACTGCCAATACACACTTGTAGAGGTGAGTTAAAAAAATAGATAAGGCAGAATACAGAAAACACGAATGTATTCACATGTATACACATATTTAAAATTATATGTTTAACTCTTTAATGCCAAGTGTATCATATTTGTGATTTTTTTCCTCCTGAAAAACCTAAATAAATTGTACAATAAATTTTTAAGCAATAAATTGCAAAAAAATGCCAGATGTAGCAAATATGATACATATTAGAACTCATTTATACAAATTAAGATTTAATTTAATTTTTTTTTTTATTTGTCTGAAGGTTTAATAAACACTCCATTTTCAAAAAATCTAATTTTCTGGGAATTATTTCATGGTTCAGGCTTTAAAGTTAACCCTTTAAAGCCTGAACCATGAAATAATTCCCAGAAAATTTGATTTTCAGTTACAGTTTCATGGTGCGGGAGAAATAAGTAGCTGACCTTTGTCACGCACTTGGTTGTACATAGCCCAAGTCTGATCAAAGTCCAGGTCTAAACATACCAAAACAAAAGATTACCAATTTATAATGCACAAGTAGATATATAAGTTGTTACATATTACTTTCATGGCTGAAGTGAACATTTTAATGTGAGTCTCTGGGAATTGACTCACTTTTGCAGCTTGTCTCAAGAGGTCATTAGAGGAACTGCAGTTTTTTACTTTTGATCCTGGTGGTTAGTATTTGTCCATAACTAAACCAAATGCCTGATTTGTAATATATAATAAGGAAGTTTTAACTATGCTTTTACATGTTAGGATTACTGTGGAAGTGAAAATGGCACCTTTTCTGTCAGAGTGGAGAGTGTGCCCTGCTGTGATGAGGCACTCACTTGTTCACGCTCCATCATACTGGACCTGCAGGTATGTGGCTCTTTCTCTAAACTTTTCTTGACTTTCATTTGGTGGTCATGTTATGCTACTTTTTATTAATGTGTTTTCATCTGTTTTAAATTGTCAGCTTCGGTCAAAAGTTGATTATTCACTGAAGTCATTCACGAGTCAAACCCAACAAGTCCAGGGATTATGGTGTGGGGCTGTTTTTCAGGGGTTGGACTCGGTCCCTTCGTTTCAGTTAAAGGAACTCTTAATGCTTCAGCATGGCAAGATATTTTGGACAATTTCATGCTCCCAACTTTGTAGGAACAGCTTGGGGATGGCTCCTTCCTGTTCCAACTTGAATGCACACCAGTGCACAAAGTAAGGTCCAAAAAGACATGCATGAGCAAGTTTGGTGTGGAAGAACTTGACTGGTCTGCACAGAGTCCTGACCTCAACCCGATAGAACACCTTAGAACACCCTGATTAAGAATGGGATGTCACTCAAATTCTTATGCATGTGAAGGGAGACGAGCAAATACTTTTGGCAATATAGTGTTTACCAGTAAAGCAATACCTTAACTTGTTCTTCCAATACCTCCCTTCCAGAGCAAAGTCACCCTTATCCTGAACGACATGAAAGTGACCAAGCAAATCCAAAAAAGCTGGACTCTGCAGCAAGATCCACTTTACACAATACACACAGTGGGACTCTATATCATAATTTTAGTGCCAAGCAAAGGTATAACTCTAATATGGGACAAACACACCCGGATCACAGTAGAACTGCATCCAAACTGGAGGGTGAGTAATGAGGATGCTAAGAAAAATTTTAAATGGGGTCATTCTTGTGTTGCAGCATATTTTTTATCCTCACTATAAAGGATGCACAGCTGGAATAATAATATATTAAAGCATTTCCACTTTTTCACCTGCAGAACAAAGTGTGTGGCCTCTGTGGGAATTTTGACTCCAGTGAGATGAATGACTTGCAGATAAGTGGTTCAGCAGGTGAATTGCTCTTTATTGTTTTTCTTTTTTCTTTTTTGCAGTGTTACTTTAGTTGTGACAGTCAAACTAAAAGCAAAACTTTGTTCTTAGTGGTTTCCAGTCCAATGACGTTTGGCAACAGCTGGAAGGCAGCCACTCCTCCCTGTTCTGATGTGACCACTGAGATATTTCCATGTGAACGCAACTCCTACTGCTCAGCCTGGGCCCAGCGACGCTGTATGATCCTTAAAGGAGGCACCTTTAAAGACTGTCACTTAAAAGTGTGTGGTTTACATTGCACGCAGGCTGCTTATCCGTATTTAACACAACATAATTCAGTAAAATAACTATTTTTTATCTGGAGTTGCAAAGAGAGGATTGGGACTTTTATTCCCCATACTGTGAAAAAATTACTCAAAATGTAATAGATTACAGTTTCTCTGTTAAATGTAATAAGCATTGCAGCTATTTTAATCAACTCATCAAAGTAATGCAATTTATTACATTTACTTTCCTAACAAATATTTTAAACTGGGCAAGCAAAAAAAAAACAAAAACTCCTCCACAGCCTGTCAGTATTAATTTTAATGCAAGATCCTTTTTCTACTTTCACCGTTATAATAATTTTGAGTTTAGACTCAAACTCACTTTAGACTTAAAAGGCATTTTTTGATGACAGCAAGGCAAACCACTTTGGTGCACATGGCTCTTCACAGGCACTCAGATTGCTTAGGGCAATGCACATTGATTTAATTGGCAGATGAAAGGCAGCACAAATTCAAATAAGAGAACCAGTCAAAACAACACTCAACATTTGACACCTACTGTGAAATAAATGGAGCCTGTCTAGACTTTTGAGGCATCAACATCCAACCTTTGATGGTATTGCATTCAAATTTGTTCCAATGGCTTTCTGACCTGCATAGTCCAATAAAATGCCCCTTAAAAAGACATGTTATCATGTGCATAAGCTTTTCACTAGAATTTATTATACACTATATGGACAAAAGTACCGGGTCACCCACACATTACAACTATAGGAACTGCTTAGCCATGGAAACCCATGCCATGAAATTCAGTTTTTGTGCTGATGTTAATGCCAGAAGAGGTTTCAAACTCTGCAGTTGCTGAGTCAGCAGAGCCCTGATGACTCAGCACTCAGCGACCCTGCTCTTTAACTTTACGTGGTCTGCCACTTCATGGCTGAGTTGCTGTTGTTTCTAAACGCTTACATTTTATAATAATATCACTTACAGCTGATGATGGAACAACTGGGAAGGAAGAAATTTCACAAACTGACTGCAATTGTTGCATCCTATTACAGTACCATGCTTGAATTCAGCAAGCTCTTTAGAACAACCCATTCTGTCACAAATGCTTGTAAAGGCAGACTGCATGGCTAGGTGCTTGATTTTATACACCTGTGGCAATGGGACTTAAAACACCTGAATTCAAACATTAAGAGGTGTGACCAAATACCTTTGTCCATATAGTTTATATAGAGAATATATTTAATGTAACACTTTTGTATTGACTAATAGCTTGATTAGTAACTGAATTTCAATATACACTTTTTCCAATAAGTTTAATAGATTACAGTTAAATTTTTATTGTGATTTAATTACTACTTATGATCAACTACTCCCCAACCCTGATGTTTACTGATCCTCAGGTGGATCCAGAGCCCTACTACCATGCCTGTGTGCAGGAGTCCTGCTCCTGTGAGTTTGAAGGGAAATTCCTGGGTTTCTGCACAGCTGTGGCAGCTTACGCCGAGGCCTGCAGTGACCAGGATGTCTGCATAGATTGGAGGACACCTGATTTGTGTCGTAAGTATAGAGCCTTTTTCCGCACAAAAGGTGTGTATGTTATTAGCTAATCATCAATTGAACTTAAATAATTTCTTGTTTGAGCTTAAATTCTTGCTAAAGCACACCTAACATTGTTTAATGCTTAGTTCAGTTTTATTTTATTGTATTTCAGTTACTGTCAATATACTGATGAGTGACACTATGTAAGACACTCAAAGTATTAATCAATTAATATATTCAACAATCTGCATGATGAGATCAGTGTTAATTAAGTATACAAAACACAGACTACAACAAAACAAACTGTGATAATTAACATGTGATAATTTACACCTTAGCCGTCTACTGTGACTACTACAATGAGAAAGGCCAGTGTAGCTGGCATTATGAAGCCTGTGGTCGGATTCTGACCTGCGGCAAAGACTTCACTCAGAAGCTGGAAGGTAACCAAAGTTTCTCAGTTATAGACTGATATCTTGATTTGTAATCATCATTTTCATCTTAAAGAATAAAAAATGTATTTTTATCTTGTTTAGTGTAATATTGTTTTATTCTAAATAGACCAAGCCTCAGATAAATTCTTACACCCAACCTTGACCGTATTAATGCTTGTACAAACCATTTGACCACAGTGATTAAAATAAGTACCGTATATTTACTTTTTGGAAAAGGCTGCTACCCCAGATGTCCAAAGGAGAAGCCGTACTATGATGAGAATACTGGTGAATGCACCACATTGAGGAACTGCTCTTGTTATTTCAATGACACAACTGTACAACCTGGAGAAGTGGTGAAAATAAACTCTTTTGAATGGTAAGTTTACACATTCATAATATATATGGTATGCAAATATCTACATTTTCAGTGTAATCATCATGTCATAAAATGACACTAGTAGTTACACTGACAGCTTGTTATTTCTTACTCTCTTATATTATTCAGCCCCTGTGAAAATGGAACAATTAAATGTTGTAAGTATAAAAAATATATTCATGTGTTTACTACTACATTTGGTACTATATGTGTCTGATAAAACGACACATTCTCATTACTAACTCGTCACATATTGGTGCTTGGTCAGGAATCCTGACCAATCAGGCCTAATCAGGCCCATTACGACATAAAAGGCCACCCTTTAGCAAAGGGGTAGTAAAGCATAGAATCCAGACAAATTATCTGTATGTTAAAAAGAAAACTTCAATTTTCATTTCTTTGGTTACCATGATTAAGGGTCAAATGACAGTACAAACCAGCAGAGCAAATCTGTGTCAATTTCAGACATTGTGAGACTACTATTCAAATCTATCAAATTATCCTCCATGTTGAAATATGATGCTAAAGGGGTACCTAGCATGCTAAAATGTGATGCGTACAGGATCTGACCAATTCTCTGCATGTGAGAAGTTGGGAATGATAATGGGTTTGATCAAATATACAAACATTACACATCAGAAAAATGTTAGACAGAAAGATATAGTTAAATTCCAGCAAGGGCAAACATATTTAATGCACTGCTGCGATAAATGAGAAAAGATGCATGCTTACAGTTGTACAAGAAAATATTATTGTAATTGCTATTTTAGATTATATGTGCTTTTATGGATCCTTCTTTTAAAAGACCAGCACTTATCATCAACTTTACTTTAACAGCACTTCCACCCACAACTACCACCACACCAGCAACAACTCCTCTCAAAACAACTGCTTCAACTACAAGTATAACAACTCTGCTTTCTACTACTACTACACCAGTGATGACCACTACCAAACGCTCAACTACCACTGAAACATGGTCCACAGTGCCCACCGCTACCTCTCTACTAACCTCATCCACTAGTAAAACATGGTCAGCAGTGCCCTCCACTACCTCTACATCAACAACTACTGTGTCAACAACTACTGCTACTTCAACTACTGCTGAAACACGGTCCCCCACCACCTCTGAACCAAACATTACCACTACTTCAGCTACCACTAAAACAAGGTCAACAATGCCCACCACTACCTCTACATCAACAACTACTGTGCCAACAACTACTTCGACTACTGCTGTAACATGGTCCCCCACCACCTCTGAACCAAACACTACCACTATTTCAACTACCAGTCAAACATGGTCAACAATGGCCTCCATTATCTCTTCACCAACAACTACTGCTGCTACTTCACTCACTACTCTGCCAACAACTACTTCGACTACTGCTGTAACATGGTCCCCCACCACCTCTGAACCAAACACTACAGCTAGTTCAACTACCACTAAAACATCGTCAGCCTTGCCCACCACTTTCTCTACACCAACAACAACTACTGCTACTTCAACTACTACAGTAACATGGTCTCCCACCTCCTCTAAACCAAACATTACCCCTACTTTAAATGCTACTGAAACATGGTCGACAATGCCCACCACCACATCTACTGCAACTAGTACAGCTACTGCTGAAATAACAAGGTTAACAGTGCCCACTACGACTGCTACAATGATGACGACTTTTACCAATGACTCAGTGACCACTGAAAATTGGTCAACTGTACTTTCCACCACTAAACCAACAACTACTTCAGCTACCACCATTACCTCAATAGCCCCTACTGAAGCTAACACAACAACAGCCACTATCAGCACACTCGCCACATCGTCGTCAACTTCTTCAGTGACAACAACTCCCTCAACACACCTTACATCAATAACAGATGGCACCACAGAATCTACAACAGAGACACCCACTGAATCTCCTAGTACTGTACTTTCAACCTCTTACCTACTTTCACGTACTTTATTCCCCAACTCTTCAACAACATGGACCACAGAATCACAGCCGACAAACACAGTTATATCAACATATGCCTCAACAACTCCACCATCAACAAAACATACGCCGCCAACAGTCACGACACTTCAGTCAACAAGCACCTATGCAATCAATGCTACACCAGCTGTAACCTCAAATCTGACTGCTACCAGCACAGAAGCTTCCACTGTATTTACTGTGTCTACAACCACCCAGCCTACTACCACCCACTCAGAATCAACAACATCTAAATCTACGACGATACCACCGACAACTTATATCACTGGGATGTCCTCAAGTAAAGGATTTACTAAGTCATCATCCACCACTGAACTGACAACATCTGGACAAACAGAAATAACCACAGCAGGTGCTACGACAATTGGAATACATCTCACTTCAGCAGTCACCACCACATTCTCATCTATTAATACAGAGTCCACACCTGAAATTGAAACAGGACCACCAATCACAACAACACATCACACCAGTCCCCAGGGTAAATATTGTGTATTTGTTTTATACATTTATCAGTTCATTCATCATCATAGCAGTCATTTATGTGAATAACCTAAACAACATTTCTGTATTTTTGTGTTCACTGTCTTCTGCTGTAGAATTGTGTCAATGTGTAGACCTGAAAAATAAAAAACATTGGGTTTGCGGTGAGACATGGACAGAGGACTGTTTCCATAAACGCTGTATGAGTGGAAAGATAGAGTTGACCCCAGTGGTTTGTCCAGAGCCTACAGTTCCCCCCTGTCCCAGAGATCGAGCCACAAAGGTCTCGGATGGATGCTGTGAAACATGGAAGTGTGACTGTAAGTGTCTATCCAAAGTACTCACTAACCAATAATGTCATTCTTAGGGTTATGGAGCTGGCTTAGCTAGTGTTTTAATACATTCTTATTTTCTGCTGTTATCAGTGAAAATTATGCTTTCATTCTTTCTGGTATCCCATTCCCAGGTCACTGTGAGCTTTTTGGGGATCCCCACTATGTTACTTTCCAAGGAATAACCTTTGATTTCTTGGATCAATGCACCTACATCTTGGTGGAGGAACAGTCTCCACGTTATAATCTGACCATTGCTGTGGACAACTTCTATTGCATGCCGGGCCGGAATGGCTCCTGTGCTAAAGGCATCATCCTGAAATATCAAAACAATGTAGCTACACTCAGTATCATCAAACAATTTTTTGTAGTACAGGTAGGACATAATAAAACTTTCTGTTGTTTAATTAATATCATCATTTATTCATATCCTGTGATTGTACACCAGCGTTTGTAACTGAGAATACTCAGTTGAATAACTAAGACAGCTGATTTTGATAATAATGTTATATACTTCAGGCTACGCTGAACAATGTGACAGTACAACCACCATATGAAGAGAATGGTTTTAGATTTGAGACCACGGGGTACATGGTGTCAGTTCATCTCCCAGAGATCCGTTCTTATGTCTCCCTCACTCCGTTTTATACCCTGGTGGTCAATCTGGCCATGGAGCACTTCCTCAACAACACCCAAGGACAATGTGGTGGGTACTGGATGGAACTCTGTACCAGAAGTGTGTCTGAAGTAATACTGTGTGTATATAAAAAGCCAAAGCGAATTTCTTGGTACTATGTATAATGACAATAAAGATCATTCATTCATTCATCCGTATATATATATATTAAATTAATAGTGGGGTAGTGATTTATTTTGCTAACAAGCTGGACAGTATACAGAGTCAGCTAATAGTTGAATGCAATAATTTCCAAACAGCAAAGGACAGAAAGATGTAATACTGGATATTTTAGAACTAAATGTTTCAAAAAGCTGTGCAACGACATTGGTGTTGATATGTTTGAGTGTTTTTTATTTTTAACTAATTTAATTTCATATGCATAATGCAGGTTCAATTTAACTCCACTGAGACTAGAAATTGCTAAAGAATTAAGGCAGATCAGCTTACTGTGTAGCTTTAGTCTAAATTTGTTTAACCTCATTTGAATATTGTGTATATATATTTATATATATTTTCATATTTAGCCCTAAAAGTAGACATTTTTTCTATTTAACTGTTATGTAAAACTTCTCTCCTAACTCTTTAATGCACTGCTGGGAACAATGTATGTGCATGAAAAAGTATGAGTATATCAGAGCTCACTTCTTAATTCTCCCTCCAGGTGTGTGTGGTGGAGCATCATGTATTCGAAAACGAGGACAGATTGAGGATGACAGCTGCTGTGATAAGACGGCCTATGACTGGGTGTATCCAGATCCTCTGAAGCCAGCCTGTAATTCTGCACCAAGGGATGTCCCCTGTCTTTCTGGGCCAACTTCAGTACCGCCTACCCCACCTGTTCCTCCCTGCCCTCTAAGCCCATTATGTGAACTACTACACCACCCGTAAGCTCCACACTCTAACATACACTCTTGGCCAGGGGACTTTGTAAGAACAGGTAGTAAAACATGAAATAAGTGTGCTCGCTGAAAAATGTTTAAGGCATAAATCTGAGACATGAAACAACGCCTTTTCTTTAGTTAAGTGTAAATTGTCTTTGTTGTTTGATTAATGTTAATAGTATATACTTTTAGCTATCTATAGCTGTATGTTTTAATTAAACATTGATGTTATTTATTTTTCCTCAGAGTCTTTCAAACATGCAGCAAGCTTGTGAATCTGAAACTTAAAAAGAAGAACTGCCACTTTGATTCGTGCCTGAATCCAAATGGTTCTTGCTATATTTTGGAACAAGCTGCAGAAGAATGTAAAAATGCCGGTTTCTGTATTGACTGGAGAAGACTTACTAATGGATCATGTGGTATGCAACTTTCATTTTCCTCTCTTACAATTAGCAGAGTAAATCCACTAAACAAATAATAAATTACTGTCCTGATGAATTTACTTATCTTTCTGTGTCTAATAGACAAGTGTTTCCTAAGTTCTTTCTGAAAATGGTATTTGCATTATTAATTTCAGTGTCCTTGATCACTTTCCAGATGTGTCATGTCCACATGGGCTGGTCTACAGAGATTGCCATAACAAGCAGGATGATTTCTGCCATGGAGGGTAAAAAGAATACTTTTACTAAATAATGTCCTTTTTTCCTTTCTCATCTGAGCAAAACCACTATAGGTTGGTAGATGTTTTTGATTTTTATTGTTTATGTATTTTCTCGGGTTTGGCTGTACAGAGTGCGTTATCCAGGGGCCTCCCTTGAAATGAACACTGCAGGTTGTTTGTGCCCCAGCAACCTGTTTAGAGCTGGACCTCACTCAGACATCTGTGTGTCTGACTGTCCCTGTGAGTAATGTGGGCTACAAGGGTGACAATGACAACTACTGTACAAGATTTTTCTTTAAGTGTGGAATTAAGTAAGTGAAGTGAGTTTCGTTGATGTTTTTTTCCCCCACAGATTGCAAAGGACCAAGAGGAGAGCCTAAATTTGTAAGTATCTTTTCACCAGTAAAAAATAAATAAATAAATACATTTTTAAGAAGTAAAATAAAATTAATAAATTAAAATATCTCACCTATATAGGAATGTAGATTCAGAAATATTTCTCTACACTTCTTCTAGCCTGGTGAGGTGTGGCAGTCCAATTGCAACCTGTGTACATGTAACAACCAGACTCGGACAGAGAAGTGTTTTCCAAAACCAAAGCCAGTTCCTCTCTGTGGCCCCAGTGAGGTTTTGGTAACCACCTCCTGCTGTGGTGATCAGATGTGTGGTAAGAAGCTCTTTTTTAGTGCTAATGTATGGTATGAACAACACTCTGTACAGTACAGGTGAAAAAAAAAAAGAATTCAAATGTTTTTCTTTATTTTTCCTATTTTAAATTATACTGGAGACTATGTGTATAAAATATGAGTTTAAAAATAATTCTTTAAAGGTCTTTATCCTTCAAGCTCGGGTCCTCTACCAGAGGCCTGGGAGCTTGAGGGTCCTGCGCAGTATCTTTGCTGTTCCTAGGCCTGCGCTCTTCTGGACAGAGATCTCGGATGTTGTTCCTGGGATCTGCTGGAGCCACTCACCCAGTTTGGTGGTTACTGCCCTGAGTGCTCCGATTACCACGGGGACCGCTGTTGCCTTCACCCTCCACATTTTCTCAGGCTCCTCTCTCAGCCCTTGGTATTTCTCGAGCTTCTCGTGTTCCTTCTTCCTCATGTTGCTATCACTTGGTATAGCTACATCTATCACTACCGCCTTCTTCCTCTGTTTGTCCATCACTACTATGTCTGGTTGGTTAGCCATCACCAGTTTGTCTGTCTGTATCTGGAAGTCCCACAGGATCTTAGCTTGGTCATTCTCGACTACCCTAGGGGGCATATCCCATTTTGACCTTGGGATTTCCAGGCCATACTCAGCACAGATGTTCCTGTATACTATGTCAGCCACTTGTTTATGGCGTTCCATGTATGCCCTGCCTGCTAGCATCTTGCATCCTGCTGTTATGTGCTGGATTTGTCTCAGGGGCATCTCTGCACAGCCTGCACCTGGGGTCTTGCCTGGTG
>VUQS01045546.1:0-10211 GCA_015108495.1 Heterochromis multidens
TATGATAATCTATGTATTACTTCTGCTAAATTATTTATATGGTAATACAAACACCAGCATCATAGATATGCAACACATACCTGTCTTGTTGGAAGAGAGTAAACTGGATCAAGGACATGGATGAGGTTCCTAAATCCCTCACCTTCCACCACTGTGAAAGATTGTGAATCTTTATCATGTTAACCAGAGCCTCATCCACATCATGTTTCCTGGTACCTACACAGGTGCGACATTATTTCAGTATAGTACAGACTGTTGTGTTTGAGACACAATGAGGGGTACTGCATTTAAATAGATGAGGGGTATATTACATGGCCTGGGAGGTGGCTGCGGTTCATTCTCATGGATACACATAAATCTAACTAACCATCCTCTATGAGATTGATTTGAGAAGATGTATGTTATATTTTACCTCATTGGGAGATATCGTGTCAAAATGCTCCCAAACTGCTGACGTTTTTCGCCTTTTTGGTGGCTCCATAACGTCGTTGCGATCTCCTGCTGATGATCCTCAGAATCATCTCAGATCCAGATGACGCAAAACGCTTTCCGTATTTCCCACGTCTTTTCAACAACTCGAATCGCTTAACGAGGCAGTGACGTGATTTCAGAGAAACGGGGCCTCGTTTGTCTTTGGTCACGTGATATTCTCAAGAACGATACGGGCCTCGACACGGGGTTCATTTGGACATGCCCCCTTTGCTCGACACAGGCTTTGAGTGTCAGTCGTAACATCACTACTGAGAACACTAGGTTGTCTCTCATGCTGCGGGCCTGGAGCTCTATAATCGTTTCTTTGATTTCTCTCTCTTCTGAGAGTCGGGTCATTCCCTCGGTGAGGGATGTCACCAACTCTCTGAGGGCCCTGCTTTTAGCAGCGAGTGTTTCCACCTGCTGCTGGCTGAACTCTATGGACTCACGAAGAGCCTGAAACTCTTTGTGAAGTATTTCCATTAAGGACAGGCGTGCGTCAAAACTGGATAGTTTTTTATTTATTGAGTCAAAAATGTCCACCATGTCGTTGGTGTGTGACAAAATTTCTCTGAAATGGGCTCGGTACTTTGGTATATATAAAACCAAAACTATAAACTGTATCCACCTGCTTTAAAATCCATGAGTGTCCCAAGAAGTCCATGGAGTCCTTGGAGTGGAGCGGACAGCGAACGCGCTACCTTTGATTTAATTTTTAAACTGCTTCTTAATTTAAAAATTAAATCAGCAACCCCAAATCATAACGCTGGGATTATACTTTCTACATCTGTGACTCCGCTAGGGTCCACGTGATGAAATTTCGTCATTAAACAGTGAGTGCGAGTGTCCGTCCGGATGTCTGCGTGCCTGCATATATTTTGTGACTCATCCGTAGAGAATTTACAATGCACCAAGTACACATGCACCCCAGGTGGCAGACTTCAAAGTATAACAGCAATGACAGACAGAATAAGAGAGGCAGTGACAGTAGAGTTCTCCAGGAACAGGACAAGCGCGAAAAAAATAATCCAAGATCAAAGTTTGTTAAAAACAATGAAAAGTGTCCACTGCAGCCACTGTTGTGCTTTTCATGCTGTATTTTTCTTTTATCTTTGAAGTTTTTGTCGTGGTTCTCCCGTTCCCGGTGAATTCCACTGTTGCTCTCTTCTCTATTCTGGCCTACTTGTCAACCAATCAATATTTGGCAGACGCTTACATCATCCACCTCCAGTGACGTGCAGTCAGGATCTTGGAGAACTGAATGGGAGCGTGTCTGGAATGGGTCAACCCCTGCCTCCCGACCAGAAACGTGTGCAGACGGACACATTTGCAGGACCATAAATCCCGCCTAACACTGCCTCCACAGGCTTGTATGGTAGGCATTAGGCATGATGGGTGAATGACCCTAATGTGCCTATCACTTTTGAGCAGGGTAAATCTGGACTTGCATGACCACAAGTCCAAGTTTTATGCTATTCAGCAAATTGAAGCCTTTTTGTTGTTGTTTCTTTTTTACCCGATCAGTTAGGGTTAAATAACCCACTGCCAGCTGAAGGAAGGCTCTTACTCATTTGCTTAGTGGTGACTTTTTGGCCAGGTAGTGTATAAAATCATATACAATATCAAGCAAGCTCATTTTTCATGCTGCTGCCTGGTGGTCCAGGTGTCAGAAAAGAATGACAGTGATAGAAACCTACAGTAAAACAAGACTAAAACTCAGATCTGCATCAACTATACTGACAGCTTTATTTTGGCTATCTACTTAAAATGTTTAAGAATTGCTTTCAACCAGTTAAAGACAAAGTACTAGATCTACTTTAGTAAAATTATACCATGGTATGCCATGATAAGTTTTACCTATTAAACCAGCATACACATACACTATATTATCAAAAGTATTCGCTCATCTGCCTCCCTTTCACTGGAACTAAGGGGCCAAGCCCAACTCCTGAAAAACAACTCCACACCATAATCCCCCCTCCACCAAACTTTACACTTGGTACAATGCAGACAGACACTGTTCTCCTGGCAACCGCCAAATCCAGACTCATCCATTGGATTGCCAAATGGAGAAACGTGATTTGTCACTCCAGAGAACACTTCTCCACTGCTCTAAAGTCCAGTGGCGACGTGCTTTACACCACTGCATCCGACGTTTTGCATTGCGCTTGGTGATGTAAGACTTGGATGCAGCCGCTCGTCCAACCCATTTCATGAAGCTCTGTACGCACTGTCCTTGAGCTAATATGAAGACCACATGATGTTTGGAGGTCTATAGCTATTGACTCTGCAGAAAGTTGGCAACCTCTGTGCCTCAGCCTAAGTGGTTGATTTTATACACCTGTGGCCATGAAAGTGATTGGAACACCTGAATTCAATGGGTGAGTGAATGCTTTTGGCAATATAGTGCATTAAAAAAAAATATTTGAGCCACTTTGAGCACAGAATTGCTATTACCCAGTATTTCAAATTCTACACTTAAATATTTGTAGCCTTCATGAATCAGTTCAAAAAGTCACCCTCCATGTAGTCAGCTGCACTGAATATTTATTTGTGTCTAATATACAACCAGTAACATTGTCTGTTTGATTAAAATGTTTAACTTTTGTGTACAGATAACTTGAGATATTTATTTTTAATAAATGCACATATTGCTAGTTCATAGTCCAGTCAGTCCAAGTTACTTCAGTTTGGTTTAATTTTGCTATGAAATACTGACATACAAAAGGAAGTAAAACTGAACCTCAGAATAATAACCAAAAGAGCAAGGACTTCTCTAAAGATATCAGAATCACTTCAAATTCTGCCTAAAACAGAAACACTCCTCAAAAGGTATTTCCCTATTGGTTTAAGATTCTGCATGTGAGACTACTGTGCATACAGAATACCCATCACTTAAAAATTAAGGTAAACAATGCTAAGAAGAAAAAAAAAATTACCATTTTAAGATCTACTCCCCCAATTTGTAATTGTGCCCCCATATCCCTAACAGATCCTACACAGCAGAACTGAGCTGAGGTCCAGAACATCCACCATGTGTTGAAGGGATGGATTCATGTGCCCCACTACAAATTGAGGGCCACATTCTTCATAATAAAACCTATCCAACATATCTTCAAATAAAACCTATCCAGAGTAAGCATTTTTAAGCAATTTCTTTATTCAAACCTACAGTTGTGCAGCTTATTGACAGCATTATGGCCAAGAACATAAATATGTATTTTGCCTCCCTTCAAGTATGTGGGGAAGATATTAGAAACACTGCCTGCAGAATGTAATGAAGACCGGAACATCACCACCACCCATTATGACCACAATATTAACATAATTGCCTTTGACAGCAACAAAAACAAAAAATGTCTAAATTTTGTTAAAGTAGAATTTATATCAGATCTAATGCAATGCATTAGATCTGATTTCACAGGTATATATTCTAATGAGGTCAATAAATTCTGTGAATCAGCTCAAAAAGAAAAAAAAAAAAAGGATGGCCAATCTCCCATTCAAAATCATCTTCCTGGGCATGTCCTGACAGCTTTCAGCTGCTATTTTTGATAGCTCCCTCAAAGTCCTGTTCTATTCACTTAAACTGTGTACTCTGTGGTTTCAACATGGATCTTAAACTTGAGGAGAAAGTAAATATCAACTTTTCTTTCAGACTAACCCAAAAGTTAGCTCAAAGGATTAGCACCGGCAATGAGAGCTGGGTCTCCAGCTTCAACCGAGTTTCTATACCTGAAAGCAGGACATCAGATGGGGAATGAGACCAGGGGCACAGTTACACATCGTGAATCTGCCCCCAGGGTCAAACTGTCAACAAGGAGTTGCACTGTAATGTCCTGAGGCTCCCGAGCTGTGGAAGAACACTCAGAAGAAACAGCCAGAACTGTATCTTGAACTGTAAATGAATCTTTGCTTAACACCTGCCCTTTAAGTCAGATGTGCCTCACTGTGACTTCATCAATGTCTTAAAAATGAAAATTTTGAATGAGAGATCTGCTAAATTTAAATCAAGTAAGGTTTTTGATTTTTGTTAATATTCCACTCTACTTAAAATTCACCCAATTCATTAAGTAGTTTAAATATCACTCAGCCTGTATGTTATTATGTGAACAGATGCTAGGAGCAGAAATGAAATAAATCAAGGCTACTAATTCAAAAACGAGGCACTTCTTTACCAAAAGGTTGCACAGGCTGATATTTTCTGTCATGTGACATCAAATTATATTAAATCATATTATGTCTGTTACACTTAAAAAGAAAAAAATACTGATTTCAACCTTTTCATCCAAAAGGACAAAAGAACATATGAGATGTGCATTCATATAATACATTAATCTTTTTTAAGACAAATGTCTCCATGTTTTTTTAAGGGCGTTTTCACACCTTTAGTTAGTTCACTCTGATCTGAATCAGTTGATGAGTTTGTAAACTTGTAGCTTTTTCCTCTGGTTTGGTTTCCTTTCACACAGAGAAAAATCCAAGCGAATCAAAACACATCACTACAAACCATGTGAGAATGTTCAGCCCGATTATTGGCCAGATGTGTCTGGGGCGGGAGCAACAAAAGTACATACAGGAAGAAGGTGCTGTGTTCTGGACTAGCGGAGAACATGGAGAATTTACATTTATTTCACAACTAGTTGCTTACTGTGTGGAATTACTGTGTTCACACCTGCACTGATTTAAACTGACTAAACACAGCAGGTGTGAAAACGCCCTAAAACTGCACTGAAAACAATAAAGGTGGTCTTTGGGAAAAGAGCAACAACCAAAGTGCTAAAATAAAACATTTCTCAATAAAAGCATTAAAACAGTATACAGTACTTATTTTACTACTAAAGTAGTTTTAATATACGAGTCCAGCACAAGGAATACCATAAAATGGTATTTTAATGGTATTTAAAGTTGACTAAATCCACACTGATCTATACAACATTGGAACCACACGTCTTTGTTGTGGACTAACATGGTTTGAGGAGATGTTGCCAATTTCTGTGACATCACAATTATGAACAGCTTTGTCCTGTTTTAACAGTGGCTTTGTTGGAGCAGTGGTTGGATCAGAGATGGTGGCCCCATCTCAATTCCACCATCAAGACCTACCCCTCCATACTGTGTGCTTCAGTATAGGGTAGGGTGTCCAATTCCTTTTGGGGATCAAGAGATAAATGTGAGATAGTCTTGCAACTCCATGCTGTAAAGGACTAGAAAGTTACTAGAAAGTGACTAGAAAGGACCAAAGAGCAGGGACTGTGAACCATACACAGCAGCTAACTAAATGGAGGGGTAGAGTTTTGTGGTAGCTGCCTTGTGAATCTGCTATATTTTTGCGAGATCACAATTACAATCATGAGAGAATCCATCTTGGTTCACCTACAAACTATTTATTTGTAAGTAAACTAGTCCATCTGGACCATAGTCATTCAATTAGGAACAATTGGCCAATAAGTATGCAGCTATGGTCATGTTTTAAGTGTGATCAATCATTGCCAACTATTTTTTCAATTCAGTATTATTTGTATGGCACCAGTTCACAACTAGTTGTCTCAAGTCAGTGTATTAGAGGACAATGTGCTTTTAACAGGAAGCAATCTCAGGAAGAAATGGACTCAGGGATGGGATGCCATTTGCTGCAGAGCATAGTGACTGTCCGCAAGTGCTTTTCTGCATCTTTTTTTTTAAAGATGCCAAGAATTGTGTAACAACATGCCAACTACATAGCAAGTGACTCCTTGTTAGCTTTCAAAGTTGTGGCCTGTGTTGATTGGTTGAAGGTTAGCTAGCAGCTGATGGTAATAGAAAGTTTCTACAAAAAATTCTAAATTGCATCCTTGTTTCCAAAATGTTTCCAAGGAACAGTTCCCATATCATTCTGTGTTAAAAAAACAACAAAAAAAACAAAAAACAAAAAAAACCCAACAAAAATACATTTAGAGAATCAGATTAAATTTTTTAGGGCATCCACATCGGGCATTTTATTTTGAGTAACTGAAAACAAAATGTACCAGCAGCCAAGTCACATTCAAGGTTATTTAAAAAAAACAAAAAACAAAAAAAACCCAATTATATAGTGGCTAGTGCACTCTGGATGAGTGAAAGCAATGACTTGAGTCTTGATTTCAAGAAACCACCCCTCATCATGTTTTTAATTAATTTAACTCCTATGTTTTAATTAAGACACTTCCATGGCTTCTTGGACAAAAAATTAGATTGCAAACAAACATAATAAAAAGGGCAACATAGGCTAAATGCACCAAGTGGCTAAATCGTTGTGTGTTCTAGTAAAACTCAGACAGCCTTACTGTCTTACTGTCAAATTCCTGAATCACAGTTTCATGAACCAGCAACCTCAGGATACAATGAAAAATAAAAAGTCCTTTATCCCTACTTCAAGGGAAGAAAAGGGAAAAAAGAAAATATTACACTGACTTTAAGGAATATATGTATTCAGTCAGAGACAGAATGATAAGATTATAAAACAGCCCAGTTCAATGTAGAAGGTTGTCTTAAAAGATCTACACCTCCCACAAGCTACTAAGCAGTTCACTGAGGAAAGGAAGCCAGTGATGCATAACAGAATCAATAACTGGTGGAAAATGAATCTTGAGCTATTGGAGAAGGAATGGTGGTTGCCAGGTTATAGGTAGAATTTGGAGATGATAACTGAGGAGATGCTAAAGGGCTATAAATGGGTCTGGCAGAGACGGCTGAAGAGGGGGAGTGCTGAGGAGCTGTAGCTGTTGTTGGGGAGTCTGAGCTAACCTCATCCCCTTCTTCTGAGTCCCACACTTCACTTTGCAGGTACTCTGCAAATAAGGCCTTGGCTCTTTGCAGCACCCTGCTGAGGTTGTGGCGTCGCACAAGGCGATCAAAGTGCATGGCTATCTCATTGTAATCAAAGCTGTTCTTGATGATATGGTCTCGGTGCTCCAGAAGGATGGACAAGCACAGGAATAGCATGAAGGGGTTGCCTTTACCAAACTCTTGAGGAGGTGGCAAAGAACACAGTTTGATGCTAGTGGTCTCAGCTTTTAGAGAACTGGGTGTGTTAGTTGTGTTGCTGGGAGATTTGATGCCAGGTGAGAGGAGATTGTTTGAGTATAACCTGGTACCAGACAGTGATGTTCCTCTTCCAAAGGACAAAATGGGTGAAGAGAGCAGGGATCTGTTTTGAGCATGAGAGGGAGAGGCAACAGATGTCCTTACAGTGGGGGCTGTGGGTGAACTGATACGTGTACTGCTGAGCAATTCGGTAGAAGCAGCTGACATTTTTGGGACAGTTCTTGGTAAGGCTTCACTTTCACTGGTTGTGTGTGGTGATGTGGATTTTGGAGGACAGTCTGGAGAAATACCAGGCCAACTAGATGGTGACGCTGAAGACATAGGAGAGACAGAAGAGCCAGTTTTCCAGACTGGTCGGCCGCTTGGGAAAAGAGGTGAAGCCACTGGAGAGAAAGTATTGTCACAGTTTTTAATCAGAGGTGTTTGTTCTCCTGGGTCCTCCTCACTGTCAACTGTGGACTGGCGCCTTGGAATGCTTGTTATTGACTCTAAAACCACCAAACCCTGTTGATATGGAGGATGTTGTTCACCATCTTCCATATCAAAGCTGTCTTCATTTCGGGCAGTATAATATTTAAACTCGCCAAAACTAGTCTGCCTCTCAAAGGGAGCACTGTCCAAATCTGCCTTTTGCATGGTCACCTGAGGAATATCACATTCACTACCCTCATTTCCTTTGTCAGTGCTCATGTTTTGCCTGTCTATTTCATCAACAACAGCATTTATGTTCATGTCTGGTTCTTCTCTCGAAGGCCGCAACATGTGCCGTCTACGCTGCTTCTCTTTTAGTTCTTTATCATCTCGGCGGTAGTTCTCAACCGTCTTGTCCTTGACGTTGCAGAACATTGTTTCATCGGCTTCCAGGGGTGGTCCCAGAAGCTCCACTTCAGTTTCAGGAGGATCTGGGGGCAGAGAGCTCCAAGTAACTTCCAGCATCCTCAGAGCATCATCAAATGCAAACTCTCGCTTAAGCTCCAGAAGAAGCCAACGGTAGCAGAAGAAGAGGTCGTCAGCTCCTCGGGACACCAGATAAGAGTAGAATTCAGGATCTGAGTACTGCAGAAGCAGCTTTAGATGCTGGAACTTAATAGACATGAGCTGCCCATCTGGCCAGAAGTTTCCTTCCAAGCGTTTCATGATGCCACAAAAGCAAATGAAGGCGTGTGCCTCATTGTCCATTACCGCAAGTATAGGGGAGGCAATATCACTCATGCCTTGACAGTAAGATATCTGAAAAACAACACAATGGAAAGTTATAAAACACAAAGTTATAGAAGACTATGCTTCATACAAAAAACTAATTTCTAAATTATGTTAAAAAAAATATACTGCTATGAATAAAAGCAGCTAGGCTTTCTTGGGAAAGCAACCAATCAACCAACAGTTATCATTTAGTCCAGGGGCCTCATTAATCATGTTTACATGTTCTTGCCTTGCAGAAAATCCAATTTGTCAATTTCTTTATGTACTCAAAAATGTATGTACTTTTAGAACCACTCCTGACTAAGAGTACCAAAAAAACCTATTGTGGTATACAGGAATAGCTTATAGCCAAAGCAACAATGCACCATCTATTTTAATTGATTAAACTAATTAGGAGAGGCATCATCTATCTTTCCTTCCTTCAATCCATCCATCCATCTTCTTAACAGCTTATCTAGTTCAGGGGGAAATATAAATTCAGCTGTCATGGGACAAGAAATGGGGTGCAGACGGGTCACCAGTCTATCACAGGGCTAACAACCATTCACGCTCACATTCATGCCAACAGCTAATTTAGAATCACCAATTAACCTAACTTTCCCATCTTTATTATGCTTGAGCTATTACAACTGTTAAAAAGTGCACCAAAAAAAAAACAAAAACAAAAAAACACTACAAGAAGTTGTCTTTAAATTAGGGTTGTGCTTATGGATGACAACCTTGGGACTCAAACATGATCAGGATTCAATTCAATTCAATTTTATTTATATAGAGCCAAATCACAACAGCAGCCGCCTCAAGGCACTTTATATTGTAAGGTAAAGACCCTATAATAATACAGAGAAAACCCTAACAATCAGACGACCACCTATATGAGCAAGCCCTTGGCGACAGTGGGAAGGAAAAACTCCCGTTTAACAGGAAGAATCTTCCAGCAGAACCAGGCTCAGGGAGGGGCAGCCATCTGCCGCGACTGGTTGGGGTTGAGGGGAGGAAGACGGAACAAAAGACACATTGTGGAGGAGAGCCAGAGATTAACAATAACTAATGATTAAATGCAGTGCGCTATATAAACAAAGACAGTGAAAAGTTTTTTCACTATTGATCATGTGAGTCCATTGATCATGTGAGTCATTAACCCACTATTGATCATGTGAGTCATCACATGAGCCCAGGTGTGAAAAAAGGCGTGGGTCATTATCCCCACAGGTTTCGGGTGAAACCACTGTGAGACCTTGGCCCCAAACCATCATGTGTCCTATTGAGGTCACCTGATGTAAGGTGTGAGTGGGGGTTGAGGCGCCTGGGAAGGGATCTCAAGACTTCATTGTATGCGGCTGACAGTTGGTGTCGTAAGCCACCACCTCTGTTCAACGATGGTCGTTCACAGTGGACATAGATGGCCTCTTTTACTCCTCTTTCAAACCATCTGTCTTCTCGGTCCAAAATGTGAACATTGGCATCCTCGAAAG
>VUQS01045547.1:4788-16168 GCA_015108495.1 Heterochromis multidens
CTACCTTTCCCCTCCTCCGCTCTTCCCTATACGTGCTACTGAGAGACAGTCTGTTTACACACACACACACACACACACACACACACACACACACACACACACACACACAGACACATACACACGCACACACACTGTCTCTCATATATGCAGAACCCCCTGATTCAGCCCCCTCTGGTATATTGATCCACTTCATTCTGCTTCAATGAGATGCAGACAGCATCCCAGGCCCAGACCACTCATAATCATGATATAACACTCGGCTGCATTGAAATCTGCCATAGGAAGGCATAAATCGGATAATGCTACAGCTGGGATAATGAACAATATCAGATGACATATTGATGTTGTCATGCACAGCCTGCAATGAAACATAAATGTGTATTGTGTGACATTAGGCTTGAATTGGTACACTTACGCAGGAGCAGCCAAACAGCTGCAAAGACATGTTATTTGTCCTTAACACTGCTCCATACAACACGTATGGGAAGTTATGAAAGGAGCTGCAACCTTTTAAAGAAGGCCCTTGGACATTTCTCCATTCAGACTCAAGGCTTTGTTAATGTGTGGCTGTGCTTATATATATGTGAACTCAAGTCCACTTTCCTCTTCCTGCTCCCTTTTTCCTTTCAGCCTCTCCCCATCACATCGCACTGTAGCCATGGCAACTATTGTGATCGATCCAGTGCCATCTAATACCAAATCTTTCTCCAAACCAAAACTTAAACAATCAGGCAGGTCTTCAGCGACGCGTCAGGGAGGTAACGGCTCCAGCAGAAGGGGATGATGGGAATGAGGTTTGCTTTCCGTGCCTGCTGGTGTGTCAGTCTTATTGGGAATTGTGAGCAGTGGTAAATTCAATTCAATAACATTCAAAGTATTTTTTTTTATCATGTGCTAGAAATGCGCTTTTGCAGATGAACATTGCAAGCCCATGTAAAGCACATAAAGATGAATGGATCATTTATTTATTGTCAATCACAACCAAATACAGACAATATAATTGAATGCATAAAAATCACAGCACCTGTGCAGCACCGAGACTGTATAAAAAGATGTGCATAGCCCACTGGCTTGTGAAGTCTCTCAAACAGCTGCTGCCATATTGTTGTTTGGAACCAGAAGTGACCGTATTTAAGCAAGGGGGTGGAGCACTGAGTAAGCTGAGTAAGATGCATCCACAGACTGTATGGGTCCAGCATTTGCATATTAGTGCTAAGTAACAGACAAATAAAGTGCTAAAACTTCACTCCCCAAAAATGGAGCACAGATTTCTTGGACAGCCTGTTAATTAACACAAAGCAATCCTTATTTTTTTGTCTGTAAAAATGCTCCAAAGGGCGCCAGTCTGACAAACACAGTCAAGAGGTCCAGTTCAGTGTTAGTGTCCACTTTATTCAGTTCAACTAACACAGCAAACCTTAATCCTTAATAAAGTTTAAACGGGTGAATGATTTTTAAAAAATCACCTTGTTTACAGGACCAAAACGTTTTTTTGTACCAGTGGTAACCACTTTTATTTCCACTTGAGGTTTTTGCACATTAACACAGAATTTATGGACACTGACACACTTCTGGAGCCACCCTCAACTGGCCACATGTGGAACTGTAGTTTGTGTGACTTCTGCACTGGCTTTATTTTTCAGAGATTGCTGCTTGCACAGCACACAACAGAACTTTGTTGCACAACAGAGTTTTGTCCTTCAAGTGTGTTGTGTTTTTGTCACTTTTTTCTTTCCAAAGGTGCTCCATATATTTTCATGCACTTCCTTTAGTTGTTAGAGCTGTCGGGGTTTCCATACAACGCCACTGTAACAAAGACAATAACATCTAATGCAGACTTTAGCGCTTGCCCAGCAGCTGGAAGGGGAGAGAGTGGGGTGGAAGGGGTGGTGGGTGTGTGGGTTTATGTGAGGAGAGATGTGTCACGTTTACTTTGTGTCAACAACCATAGATAGCTGGTCAGGGTTCAGGGGTTACACTGTGATATTTCGCCATGTCTCCATTCCCCTAAACAGCAATGGAGCTTGTGTTTATGTCCAGAAGCAACACTGCCTCTCGTACCAGATCTCTCTGTCTGTCTGCGTCTTTTCATGTCTGGGGATTGAGAGTAAGACAGAGAGAAAACCTTCCAAAACAAAAGTAGACTCAAACAAACACAGAGAGGATGAAGGAGGGAAAGAGAGAGAATGAATGAAGAGAAAGCTTATTACCAGAAAACAGATGGCCCCCCAATTCATAGTGGCCCCATGGGGAACCTGGAGGGACAACTCTTTGCACCTCCAGGTTACCAGCACTGCAGAGAGGGGTGGAGCACTTAAACACGACTCTGTGTGTGTGCACTTTTGTGTGTTAACTTGTAAACAAAAAGCAAATTTGTGACATCCTTGGCAAGATGCCACTCTCAGCTCAATTTCCCAGGAGTTCATGTTTAAAGACTATTTCATTTAGAGCTTTTGTTACATCTGAAAATGGATGAAGAAAGACAAACAACTCAGCGATGCCACGATGCTGCCAGCAAGGAAGAGTTGTTGAGAGTTGAGACTCTGTTTCCTCAGCGGATGCTGCAAAAACTACCAGACTTGCATGTTGAAAACAGTGGAATAATCCTTTTTAGAAAAAAACTGCACACGCACATTTGGCATCACCTTTTATTTCATCAAACCCATCGCTCGACATCGTCGCTGGGCGAGCTAATGTCACAACATCCGTAAAATGAGATCTCACACGCACCCAAACGTTCACACCCTTTCAGTGTGCCTATGCAACTGTACGAGTGGACACACACCCACACGCACACACACAGATGACAGGCAGTGAGTGGAAATGAAGGATTTGGAGTTCCATCCCGTTACATTATGCAGCAGATGGCGTGCAGGCCAAGCCCGGCCAGGCCTCTCCCAGGAGAGAAAGAGTGAGAGAGGAAGAGGGGAAGAGAGAAGATGGGGGAGGTGTAGAAACGAAGGGTGAGGGACAAAGCTGTTGTCTTTTTTTTTTTTTACTTGCGTGAACCCACGTGTTTGTTTTCCTATTTTTTCCTGACTCCCTCTTGGCTCCCCTGTGGGACAGAATCCTTCTCCTCTCTTCTCCTCTTCCTCTGCTCTTCCTCACATCACCTCTCCGCTCCATCCTCCCCCCTCCTGCCCAGCTGAGGCTACACCTGAGCCCAGCCATGGAGGCTCCAACCCCAGCTGACCCGCCGCAAGGAAGCAGAGGACAGAGAAGGGAAAAGGTGAGTGTGGAGGGAACGATAAAATGTGGTAAAGCTTCAGGTAAAACGCCGTAGGAGAGTGTTTAGGAGAGATTTTACTGGGAAAAAATGAACTAACACGTTTTTTTGTTGTTCTTTCACATGAAAAAAATGATATGTCTCAGGGAAGTAGCTGTATACTTTGACTAATTTGAAGAAAATTCACACATACATAGACTGCCGCTGACTGCCACAGTCAATACACACACAGACACACACACACACAATCTGACAGACACACATGCAAAGTGTTCTGTGAAGTCCCCCAGATCTTTGCCCCTGGCGCTTTTTGTTTTGTGTTTTCCGAATTAATTGAGCCAACGCTCAAGTGTGAGGCCAGATGTCACTGCGACCTGTGGGGATTATTAGAAATCTGTTACCCTCATTGTTTATGTGGACCCCTTCAGACCACAACGCCTTGCACTCTTCCCTCTGAAGTTTAAGGGAGAAACAAGCCCCAAACCAGATTGCTAATGTACAAAATAACAGTCTCCAGGTTCCAGGAATGGGACTGAGCCTGCATATTGACATGTGGGACATTATGGGACTTTTCTGTCCCAACTCCAATGACCAAGGCCTGTGCCCAATGGCCACCAGGGGCCCCCTGATGCCCTCCCAGTTTGGCCCAAACAACGCCATACTCCTTGGCAGAGCTCTGGGCCTAATGAACTCATCAGCCAGCTGGAGGCCCTAGATGGAGGGACAGGGTGCGCTCAGGGGAGGGTGGGGGGCCAGAGGGAGAGAGAGAGAAAGAGAGGGTTATCAGGCTGGGGTGCAAGGTATGAGGAAAGTGGAGGTGTGGGGTGGCTGAAGATAGCTAACTAACACCATAAATGAGACAGGTGCAGCTTCAGAGGAGGGCTGAGGGCCAAGACAGGAGGGTCAGCGGGCAGGAGGAAGAGGTATGGGAGGCTGTGGAGAATGTGCAGAACAAGGTGGGATGGCAACAGAGAGAGATGAAGGAGAGGACAGGATGGATGGCTCTAATATGGAGTTCAGATGAGCAGGTGATAACAGAAGGATAAAAGAGAAGTTGGGAAGTTTTCAAGCAAGATTAAGAGAAGAAATTAATGCACTAAAGAAGAAAAGAAAATAAGAAAACCCATTCATCGTAACAGAGCTGTGTTGTTAGTACAGTATGTTAGTTCCTTGTTTAAAGCTCAAGAAAGCTGCAGATCCAACCAATCTATAATTCCTATCATAAATAACAAGTTTCTGAGCTACACTCAAAAAAAGGATTTTTGACCCTCGTAAACATGAAGCAATAATTTTGAGTAAAATGTAGCTGAAATATGTAAAATCAAAGGTTTATTCATTCAAATAATCAATCATTAAAGAAAATATTTTTGGTATAAACTGAATGTATACCAATCAAGTAAATGTCATTTCACCAGATTCCATTAAATTTAATGTTTTACATTGTACTTGTGTAACAAAATTACAAAATTTACATTTAATCAAATTACTTAAAGCCAGCATTTGGGGCATAAATATTTTTTGAGTGCATTGCCATTATATAAAATATTTATCTGCCTACCTTTGTACTGAACTGAAAGCTGCAGCAAGGAATTAAACATGTTTTTTTTTGTTTTTTTTAAGTCAATGCACTTCATGGATTCCTTGATAGTGCATTAAAAAAATGCACATATAGCTAAAAAATAACATCATAATCAGTGATTTAAAATCTGAACTGAATGGCTGAACTAAGCTTAAGTGATCCATATATTCATCTCTTGCTACAACTTGTGTCAACTCCTTTTTTTTTTGTTCCTTTTGTTTGTTTCTCTTGTTTGTTTGGATAACTTAAACCAAGTAGTTTAAGTTAAGGTAGACATACTTAAAAAATTAAGTTGAGACAGCAACTGCATAAGAACTTGGGGATTGCTGCTGTGAGCTCAGACAGAACATGGGTGAAATTTAAAATCAGCCTTATCATATATACAAAGTCACTGGAAAGACTCCATAACACAAGAATTTATGCGGTGCAGCGCAAACTGAAACAGGACTTTACAAAATTACAAAATGTACAGAGGTGAGAAGAAAAAGGAGTGACTGACAATTTTTAAAAAAGCAGAGGCTGACCAAATGCACTTTCCCACACACAAAAGGAAGTCTACTCTGTTGCTGAGAAGAGTGATACAAAGACCGATACCGCTTTTATGTATACATGGGTGACAAGCAAAGCAAAATCATGAACCCTTGACCCATACACTGAAGGATATGGGTCCCTTAGAGGTAAGGGTCAACTCAAATCAATACCAAGTTGTTCTGAGTGATCACCTTTTTCCTGTGACAGCACATTCTTATCCTCATGGGTATGAAAATGATTTTAAATCATAGTCTGCCCTTCACAGTCAACCCAACTGAGCACCTGTGGGAGTTCTGGCCCAGTGTGTCAGACATCACTCTCCAATCACCATGATCAAAATCCTGAATGTGGGAATGTAGTTTCCAAAAATGGTTTTCCATCCATGTAGTAGAGTTCCAGAGACTTTTCGAATTAATGCCAAGGAACTGTTCTGGCAGTACATGTTGGAGCAACAGCTCATGAAGACACTTTATGGTGGCTTTTCCTTTAATTTGCATGTAATATCTTGCTAGCAGGAGGCTAAGTTAAAGTACCCCACAGCCAGAAAACTTCTAAATCACTCTACATTTTGTAACATGTTTGTTTAACCCATTTAAAAACACACACAAACAGAAAGAGCAAAAGTGACAAATTGTGGACTACTACAATAGTTCAGCTGCCTGGCAAGCTATCAATGCTAGCCTTTCTTCACCTGCCTATTTATCTCCATTTCTATATCCATATGTTACCTGGTTTGTGACTGTAGCATACAGCAGTGTTTGGGTCATTACTCAAAAAAAGGAATCTACTACACATTATTCGTTGCTTTTTTAAAAAGTAATGCAATACGTTACTGAATTTCTTGATGTAGAAAGTTCATAACACTACTCGTTACATTACTTTTGTGTTACTCTGTAAAATGACCTGAATCACATTGTCTCATAATTACCAGTTAACAATATAAGCCTGAAGCTACAGTTCCACACACCAACACAAATCCCTATCCTAATGAGAACGCACATACAATCTTTTTTTTAGTTTTTATGTATGAACGCAAAACCAACAACACAAAGCAAAGATGAAAACCATCCCATAGAGACTTTAAAGTGGTTGCCAACAGTGAATCCACTGTAACAACATTTACAAGTAGGAGGCTACAATGCTACAAGCCTGTATTTCACAATAGTACTCTAGTCCTTTCATGCAATTAAAATAAAAGTAATGTCCATATCTCCACTCCTCAAAAGCTGTGGACCGCTCAACAATTTTCCTTCTCCCACACAAACTGAAATCCATTAATTGTAGCATGAGTGCGCAGGAAGAAATTTCGATTTGATTTGATTTTTTTTTTCTTTCTAACTGAAGAACCTTTGCAACACAAGAAACGACATAATTGTAACTGTAATGTACAGTAACGCATTACATTACTGCGTTACTGAAAAATATAGTAGTGCCTAACACGTTACACCCAACACTGGCACGCAGATATAATAATGAGTCTACTTAAATGAGTCAAAAAAAGTGAAATAAAAAAGCCACAGAATATTAATTGTCGTCCTTAATAAAATGAAACAGAGTTTTTGTGTGACTTGCAGAGCACATCTGGGTCATTTGCTGACTAATATTTGCCTCTGAAGTCATCGCACTTACATCAGCATCATCACCAAGACACTCTCATCCTGTTCACTGCGCAATCAACAAACTCATCATCCTTCCTCCTGCATCTCTCACTGTTTGTTCCCAAGTGTGTTTCTTTCCACTCCTGATGAGTGAGTGTGTATGTGTTACTGCACATCCGTAAGAGAGAGAGAGAGAGAAAGTGAGCACCTTTGTGTGTCCATATGTGTCTGGGTGGCGTAGAACGTGCTGGGCGCCCTGCTGGGAGCACAGATGGTGCCGAGGCCTGCCACGGCAGCGCTGACGACGGCCACATTCTCACATGGGACCCCCAGCTTTCTGGATCCCACACCTCCTGTTCAGGCCTGAACTGACAAACCCTTCCCCTCCCCATCCGCACACACTCACTCTCTCTCTCTCTCTCTCTCTCACACACACACACACACACATAACACACACAAACGCACACAAGGCCAAAGACCAGGCTGCTGCCTATTTCACTAGCCTGGAAGAAAAGACAGAACACAACACATGGACAAGTTGGCGGTCACACACTGCCCAGAGTGTTTCCCAGTGCGTGAGCGTGTGTCTGAGTGATGCAAGAGAAGCAAATGTGAGAGGAGTCGAATTAGAGTGCTGTCAACTTTTTGGCTTCTGAGGCCAAATGATCAGTCGCAGCAACTTCCTCTGTTTGCTTTTTGTATTTTACAAACTGTGTTTTCTCCCACTTCGTCTTCATTTTTGCTCACCTTCATGGGCCTCCTCCCTGTCTGCTCTTCTCCAGCTTTTCTTTCCAGCCTCTTATTTCTCCTCTCTCCCCTCTGCCTCACACAGACGCCCCCTGTGGCTAACCGTCCACCTGAGAGAAGCCTCATACATCTCCTGACAAAGTGACTAATCCTTCCCATTTCACAGCTCCATCCCACTGCTCCCTGGGAATGTTCAAAACTGTGTGTATGTGCGTGTGAGTATGTCTGATAGGTGACAGGAGAGAGTATGTCACACAGGTTCAAGGTGTTTTTGATTTTTGTTTTTTGTAACAAGCAGCTCAGACAGCTGCAAGGGTCTACAGAGCTCTGACTGATTAGAGAAATAACTCCATTACAGACATCTCATCAGAGTGACATCACTTCCCAACTTCTTGTTGACAGCTTCTTCACGACGATGTCCACCTACACACACACACACACACACACACACACACACACACACGCAAAAGACTACTTTTAAGTCTTGGAAGCTTTTTGACTGAGCCTGGAAAACAATTTGATCTTTTCAGGTTTCAAATTTGCATCTTATATCCTCACAAACTCAGCAGCAGTATTAGGCCTCAGCTGGTTGATATAAACCCCTCAAACAATAATCATAACCATAAATCACTGAACTGCTTCCTTCCTGTGTGTCTGCCAGTCTGAATGATTATGGGAACCACAGTAAGAGAGGGTTTCAGCCTACGTGAAACTTGTGTTCACAAGGTGATTGTTTCATGGGAATATTTCACCCTAAAAATGTTTGATCAGTTCTTTTAAATGTTTTTCAGCCACTTAAAGAAAAAACAAACTTAAGTGTGTGTTTGATCTGTTAATAACTCTGGGGGTTAGTTGTTCTTTTAGATTTTCAAGATCACACTGTTTGGACATTGTTAACATTTTCATTTTTATTTTGGGTGATGGTCAAAACTTGATGACTTTGGATTAGTTTATGTTTATATCTTCTCTTTTTTCTAATTCGGTTTGACAGAACAAAGGGTGATCATTCAGAAAACAAAGTTTGTTTGCTGCTGTTTAGTCTTTTTTGCCTCACCTTGCCAGCATACCAACTGATCATAAGCTACTTACCAATGGATACACCGATTATGTGTACAGTATCATCTACCATTCCTCAAACTGTGCAGGTGCATCGCTACAATGTCCAATTGTCTCTAAAAAATTTTTTGCGTTATCCCTGTACCCACCAGCCTGCTAGACACTACACAAGTAAGGTCTTTATTAACATGTGGTATTGTGTCACAAAAAAACCCAAAATTCACTTATACGTATTGTGTCTCAACAAAGTTTCATTTTCCTAAGCGGAAGTACAACTTGATGTGCACACAAATCAGCTCAGAATCAGCTCCGCTTTTTACCGGCAACACCATGACTAAAGCAAACATCATCCATTAACTGTTCTCTGGTGACTCCACCACCCTGCAGTTTGCCTGTCTGTCTCCAGAATCACTACATCAGCTGTGGGATGTAATTGCAGCAGGCACTAACAAAACAGCCTTGGAGGGGTCCTTCATGTCTTTGGCCAAGGGCCTTATGGTCTGAGGAGGGGTCCGGACGATGCAGACCACCAAGCTTATACTATCTCCACTTCTCCCATCTGTGGAGCAATTAGGATGGTGGTCCGTGTGTGTATGTATGTGTGTGTGCGTCTGTGGGCTCCAGCTGTCAGGAGGCCTCTGTCTCCTGGTCTTGACATGTCTCCGATACACCCCGCTGTGAGTCCCTCTGTGACACACACACACACTCCATGGACCCGGCCAGAGCCCAAGGCGAGCTGTCCGTCATCTCACACACGAGCACACCCACACATTCCCTCTCTCTCTCTATCTCTCTCTCTCTGTCATGCACACACACGCTGATTTTTCACTGATATGTTCCTTCTGGCACTGTGGTAGTACTTCTCTCTCATTCACATTTTGTGTGTTAGTGTATTAGTTTGTGTGTGTGTGTGTGTGTGTGTGTGTGTGTGTGTGTGTGTGTGTGTGTGTGAGACAATAAACACGTTGGTGGCTGCGGGCCACGGCAAGTCATCCGTGTTTCCCCTTATCGTTTTAATCACCTCGTTAGGCGCAGCTAGTCCCCACACTTACTGGCCGCTGCTCCTCCTCTGGAACCGTGCCCTCCTGACCTGATGCTGGTGGTGCCATCGGGCACAGGGATGCATGATGGGAGGAAGAGAAGAGAAGAGAAGAGAAGAGAAGAGACGAGAAGAGAAGAGAAGAGAAGAGAAGAGAATCCATCAAGTTTTCTTGATTTGAAGATTTACTCACAAATGCTTGTGAGTAAATCTTGATGATTTAGACACAAATAGCATGCCTGGTGCTTAACTAAAAGTCATTTCTAATCCAAAAACATCATATGAACATAAGCCTGGGATAAATCTGCAGTAAGCAGGACAGTATGTGGGAGTTTTTCCTACGTATATTCTTTAAAATCTAACTCACCACACCAGCCTTTCCTCACGTTGAAATCCGTCTGGACTCATCTGTTACATCCATCTTTATTGTGTGTCTGGATATCCGGTTTGTTTTTCCAAGAGCCTTAAACTACATTTCCACTTCTCATTGTTTGCAGGGACAGGAAAGAGCTGCAGAACCTGGATAAAAGTAAATGATGTACAGGCTATACTGTATGTCATATATCTGACAAAATATGAACTATTTTCTCCCTGATATTTGTTCCCTATTTTTTAATATCAATGTTTATAGCAAAGTCCTTCTAGAAGCAAGTCTCACCACTAAGCAGTCTTCTTGGTAACACCTCCAGGCACTTATTTTGGCAGTCATTGAGTGGCCAACAGCAGATAAAAGTTACATGTATAGAATCAGCAGTCAAATCTAATAAAACCCACTTTAAAAGTTTTCCAGTCAGGATTCTATGAGTGCAGTGTCTCTCTTTTATCATTTCTCTGTTTATAGTCCAAATCACACTAGGATGACAACAAATGTATTGGAGATTTTTGAAATATGAAAAAGTTTTAATGAGTGTTAAACACTGTGGGGGGGGAGAAAGGAAAGAGGTTGGACTGGCAACGGTTGCTTTTATTCTTGTTGTTCTTGATACAGAGACATTTGGGGGGAAAAAAACCTCTTATAACCTAATCCTAAAACTCTTTAGGATTCACATCCAGCTTCTCCCCCTTTTTCTCTCTCCACACCAACCACATTTGACAAATTAAACAATCTTTGTATAATCATCAGTACAATAAACCACTGACAAACATAGGGGAAAACACACACAGGTGTGTCATCCGGGAAAATCTAAGTCCCACCCATTTAATGTGCAGTCACTGACCTGCACCCTGGCCGCACTACCAAGATTAAAACCTGATAACTGATCAGAGGAAACACAAGAAATATGAAAAGCCTACAATTGTTTTATTATTTTTCCACTTTACAAAAAAGGTTTCTACTTTTCAAAAATCCAAAAGAATCACCAAAATAAACCATACCGACATTTTAAACATTCTAGAGTGGATTTCTTTACAAGCTTGTATCACATTTAAGTTGAAAAACCGCCTCCCCTTCCCTCTTCATTTGCATTTAAAATATACATACACATATTTATAATCATTACTATTCACTACAAATGTGAGCACGTGCAAAAACTCACAACATGGACAAGTATTCTTTTTTTTTTTTTCATGCTTTATCATGCACACATCTCTGCTTTCCCTTTGCC
>VUQS01045550.1:0-11998 GCA_015108495.1 Heterochromis multidens
ATATACAATCATATACAAAGTCTTGAACAATCAGGCCCCATCTTATCTTAAAGACCTCATAGTACCATATCACCTCAATAGTGCACTTCGCTCTCAGAGTGCTGGCTTTTTTTTTATTGTTCACTATATATATATATATATATATAGTGAACAACATTAATGTGTTATATAATTGTAGTTTTTCAGGAAGGCATTTAAACCACATACTGTTTAAACTTTTTGTTTGCATCTAACTGTGTCACTGCCTTTTTGCAAATTCTAAAATGTTTCTGCTATTTTGTGCAACTCCTCTAGATAGAAGATCAATGACGGGCAAAGGCTTTGAAGAGAAAAAAGTAATTAGAATCCATAAAGCACAATGAAGCAAAATAAATCCCTCCCTTCAGTATCTTTCTCAAATCATTTAATCATTCAGAATAACACTGGACCAAGACAGCTGAATGTATTTTGATTATTTTGTTACTAGACTATCTGTGAATGCTCGAGTTGTCTACGGGCTTGATTCAAGTGTTGCATTTCACCCTTATGTGAGAGAGCTGACAACGGGCTCTGGGGACTTGCATACCCCAAGTGCCACTGTTTTGGCAGGGACAAGCTACAGGAAGAAATACATGGGAATACAAAAGAAAAATGCTTCAGGCTATGCTTGAGGAGAGAATGGCAAATGTCATTTTATATATATATATATATATATATATATATATATATATACATCCCTGCTGACATCCTTCACAGTTTAATATTCACATGCACACACACAGCAGTACAGAATTATGGTTTTTATTAGTGGCAGACATGTTAACTGTCAAGGCCAAAATTCCACAGAAAAGCCACCCAGTTGATTGTGGTGATGTGGCTGGCTGGGCGAGGGGTGTGACTAATTTACCCATAAAGTGACACGTCTTCTTCGCAAGCTGTGAAGCTCAAAATATTCCGATGACTCTGTCCTTGTGTCACTAAAGTCTCCATTCATCTTAATATTACTTTGACTCTTCATCTGCTTGATATGGAAGCTTGGATGCTCATTCAGGCCACTCTCAACTTCAAAACGGACACAAATACATAAATAAAACATCAGTGCCAATTTTTCATGAGAACCATGACTTTCCAACAAATCCACCGTCATCTTATACTCTAGCATTACTGACAGTGCGCTGAAGCCTGTGTCTGTGTGAATGTGCTAACATTATGTGGGTTTCTAGCTCAATAAAAGCTTAGCTTCATGCAGTTTGATTGATATTGGCGAGCAGCGCATTGAAACCCTCAAACGGCTGTGTGCAGACTTTTACCTTAGCCTCACTCTCCACAGCTGTTTCCTGCCCCAAACTGCTGAAACAGTGGTCTAGCAGTACCAGAGGTGGGCCAACACAAATCAAGGGCTTTCTGCCACATATGTGCACACACACACACACAACAATGAGAGCATACCATCCCCACCTCCCTGTAGACTGCTACTGGTCACCTTGCAGCACTTCCTTTTTGAGTTGGGTCATTTCCTCTTTCTTTCTGCAGAGGGAGGATTTGGGCTTGGCTGAGGTTATAACTCAGGAGGGAAGAGGAGCAAACAAGGTCATGACTTCCTCCCTTTAATCATCTTCAACCCATCACTCATTTACACATAAGCACCCACCCAAAACATACCTAGAAAGACATGTCGAAAGGTTTCTGTTCCTTTTTTTTTTTTTTACCTCAAGAATATGTGCACCAGTAGTAACTCTAAAAGCCACATTTAACTCTCATGTTGCACACTTGCTTAAATTCACATCTGGGTAAAATGAAGCCTTGTGAAACTCTGGGGCTCATATAATTCTAAATAGAGGATCATGGCAGTATAAAAGGCTGAACAACAGGCTTGTGACTGGATGTTGTCGGTTTAGCCTGGGAGTAGGAAAAATTCTTGAGTAATGGCAATGTACCCTTTGGCAAGTACCCTTTAGCAAGGAACTTACCTGATCAGGGAGGGGTGAGAGTGTATGTTAGGCTGAAGTTTCACTGAGTTCCCAGATGTGCAGTCATTCACTGTTAGGAATGTAAAGTTCTTTTTCCATGATGAAAATGTATAAATGAAAATCATTTATTTAGTGAAAGAAAAAAAATAAACTCAAAAGAAGAATTTGCACACAGAACCCAAGGGAAACAACAGCAGACATTACATTTTGTGTCATGCTCACTAAATATTTTCCCCTCCATCTCTGATGATGAATCAAAATAACTCTAAATGGACTCTAATTGTTTAGAGACGATCCCAAAATGCAGACTGTTGAGATGGGGGGAACTTTTCTTGAGAAACACTAGAGAACACTTCAAAGTGGTCCCAAATGAGCAGACTCATAACTGGTTTGCTCCCCAAGTGTGCTCAGTGGAGTCATTCTCTACTAGCAAGGGTAAAGAAATGAGACAAATTGTTTGTGACAATTAGGCTGATGCCAGATACTGCCCGCTATGGCCTGTGCAATCACTTGTCCCCATCAGCCAACTCTGTTTATCAGTAATTGCAATTTGGAAAGAACTCTGAGGCGATTAGGTCCAGGGAGTGGTCAGGCAGAGAGCTTGCCCAGCCCTAAACAACGGAGCAGTGTTTGGGTAGAGTCTGCACGAGGTCCCACTGAGAGACAGAGCAGCGGGTTAGGAGAAAGTGTGAAAGGAAGGAAGGAAAGAAAGAAGGAAGGAAGGAAGGAAGGAAGGAAAGAAGAAAGGAAGGAAGGAAAGAGGGAAAGAAGGAAGGAAGGAAGGAAAGAAAACGCAGCAGTGACCCCTACTTTTCTAAATACTATCTGAGCTTAACCCATCCTGTCTGATAAGGAAGGATAATTTTGTCAGACTTTCTAACCTTCAGTGTTCTACAAAGCACTTTACAATGTCTTTCTCTTTGATCCATTTACAGTTCCCATGTAATTTTTAATTTATGGTACTGCAGTTGTGCCCATTTGCGTATGTATTTGCTTATGGAGAGCCTACAGAGATGTGTTTTCAACCAATGCAAACATTGGTTGACAACTGGGCTGAAACAGGAAAGGAAGCGACAGCAGAGTTCACCAGGAATGGGAGAAGTGCCAAAAACCCATCAAAGATAAAAACAATACTATATGAAAATTACAGTCAGCAGCTGCAGTGGACTCTTTTCATTGTTTTTAATGCTAGGTTTCACTTAAGCTCTTTGTATGTTATATCTAACGGCTGGCTGACAGACCAACAACAGCACAAGCAAGAGTGGCCCACAGACTAGTTGTACCACATATTTTTGATACTGCCCCCATCTGACAACAGATACTCTCTGCAGATAGACGGGCTGTCTGTAGCTGCCCATGGACTGCCAGCGTAGCACCACCGCTGAACCACAATTTCCCCTTAAAGCGGAAATTATGGTTGAGCAGGGAGAGCGTGTTTGCAGTCCTCTGGCTGGATGCCCCGTCTACCTGCAGAGAGCTCTGTTGTCAGATGGAGGCAGTGTAACAAGTATGTGGTATAACCGGTCTCTGGGCCACTCTTGCTTGTGCTGTTGTTGGTCGGTCAGCCAGTCGCAGAGACGAGTGAAGTTATAATGTACAAAGAGCTGAAAGTGAAAGTGAAACAAAGTGTTAAAAACAATGAACGGTGTCCACTGCAGCCACTGTCTGTGCTTTTCATCCTGCATTTTTTGATCTTTTAAGTTTTTTTTGTGGTTCTCTCGTTCCCAGTCAACTCCGCTGTCACTCTCTTTCCTATTCCGGCCCACTTGTCAACCAATCAGCATACAGCAGACGTATACATCATCAACTTCCAGTGACGCTCAGTTAGGATTTTGGAGGACCGGAAGATGTCTGCAGTGGGCGAGAAACCCTCTTCGCTCACTGTCCGAATGGAAACTGTACGCAGACGAACATATTTGCGGGACCATAAATTATGCTTAAAGCTGGTTTTATACTTCCGCAAAGGTAGAGTGTTCGCTGTCCACTCCACTCCAGGGACTACCCGTCTGCCTGCAGAGAGCTCTGTTGTCAGATGGAGGCAGTGTACAAAGTATGTGGTACAACGAGTCTGTGGGCTACTCTTGCTGGTGCTGTTGTTGTTGATCCGTCAGTCAGCCGCAGAGAAGAACGAGGTTATAACATACAAAGAGCTGAAGTGGAACCGAGTGTTAGAAACAATGAAAAGTGCCCACTGCAGCCACTGTCTGTGCTTTTCATGCTGTATTTTTTTTTATCTTTGAAGTTTTTTTCACGGTTCTCTTGTTTCTGGTGAACTCCACTATGGCTCCCTGCTCTGTTCCGGCCCACTCAACCAATCAACATTCAGCAGTCGCTTACATCATCCGCTTCCAGCGATGCGCAGTCAGGATCTTGGAGGACTGCACGGGAGCGCATCTGCGGTGGGTGAAAACCCCTCTGCCCCCCTCTCCGTCCAACCAAAAAGTATACGCAGATGAACACATTTGCGGGAATATAAAACAAGCTTAAGGCAATGGCCTTCCATCGGAGACAACTTGTGGTTCAGTGCTCAAAAACACTTTGGCATGTGAAGAGCAGATGGATCAAACTGTGATGGGTGGACAACCCACTGTCTATCTACACCACAGCTGCCCCTGAAGGAAGCTTCTCCCTTGATTTAATATGACCAATCTTAAAGAATATGATTTAAAAATCTAATTTATTTCCTTGTAATACCTTAAGTAATTTGAGTAATTACAGAGTTAAAGATTTATCAAATCTTCATCAGCAGGATTTAATTTGAGCATGAGTGCCTTTAGGGCCTGAGAGTTTAAAGCAAGAAACTTCTCACTAGTACAGTCACATTGTTTGACAAACTCTGTTTAAACAGTAGTCTTTGATTTGGTGTCTGATTTGGTGAAACATAACACAGAAATTCTAATCTAGCAGAGGCAGAGAGAGAATGAAAAAATAAAAACCTAAGAATTGGCATCAACTGACAGCAATGTGCAAGCAACACACCATATTACTGGTCCATCTGAAACAGGGTATAGTGTCTTTCTTTCTTTCTTTTTTCTATACATTTCCTTTTTCAACCCACCTTTCAAGTCAGTTTTTTCTTTGAAACAGAGACCATTAAAGGAACATGACTGTCATCTAGTGGATGTCTGCAGTAACTACAAAAAGAGTAGTTGGGGTTCATAATTATTTTCTTCACACTTGCATGATGATGTATCAGTGCATTAGCACAGCAGATGGTGTGAAACCAGCTGGATGCTAGATTTCACCATCACACTCTCTGGCTGTTTAATGATTCTCAAACCTGTTTTATTTCTCTCTTCTCACTCTGTTTTCCCTCTTTTATGAGTTTAACACATCCAAATGAATGCATGTAAAGACAAAAAATAATTGCAGCTGTTACTGTAATGTTGTTAACCATTAAGATATAAATATGAATGATGAATGTTAAATGATGGTTCTGGTTTTTCACTCACTATATTATCTTCGGTGTTTTCGCAACACACCATCCCAGTGCCCAGGTGCTTGGGAGACTTAATAGGTAATCGTCAATAGACAGATGAATGGAACCTCTGAAAAATCACAAGGGAGGAAAAAAATACTACAGAAAAAAAAAAGAGTCATCTTTAATCTGTTCCAAGTGTTGTCCCAGATAATTTCTTTTGTCTGGTTCCAGAGAAAACACAACAAAACAAAAACAAAACAAAACAAAAATATGCTACTTACGTTTTTTCATTTCATTTTTATTATTACTGAAACATTTCCTGAGGATGTGGTTCACGCTAGTGTGGGAAGGTGATCATAAGGGATTTGAGTCAGAATATCCAGTGTGAAGTGGGAAAAAAATGGGGGTTACTTAAGGCCTTTTGATGGCCTTCCTGCCCTTGATGTTCATATACACTAAGCTCAAAGGATATCTGTGACTCAAACTGTGGATAGTTTCCTGCAATGCTGTTGTTATAAACTGTGCCTTATGCTTACAGCATACAGTGGAAAGGGAACAGTATATCAATCCAGCAACCAGAACGCAGATTCACTGACGTTATTGAAATTTTGCACTTAGAATGATACACTAGACGGTGTAGTCAAGTTTGTGCAGGTTATTTTGTTTAAGTTTTACCCCTCAACCATGAGTTGGATAAGTGGTTAAGAAGGGCTGATGGATATATACCAGTATAAAGTAGGCCTTACAATGAGTGTTACAAAAGAGGACTTTCTGAACTCTCTTAGGTAAGTAGTCTTCAGGAATAATTCTCCAGGCTTCATGAAGGACATTCAAAGCTCTTCTTTGGATGTTGGCTGCCTTTTGTTCTGTTCTCTGTCAAGATGATCCCTCACTGCTTCAGTAATATTGAGGTCCGGGCTCTGGGGAGGCCAATCCATGACTGACACCATACAGTAGTGTTCCACTGTCTGTTTTTCTATCAAGGTATGCTTTTACGGCATTGACAGTATGTTTGGGATCATTTGTCATACTGAAAAATGAATCAAAATCAGACAGTTCTTTTCTGTGTTCATAATTCCATTAATTTGGACAAGATCCCCAACACCACTGGCTCAAATGTAGCCCCAAACCATGACAGAGACTCCACCGTGTTTTATAAATGGCTGTAGACACTCACTGTTGTATCTCTCCCCTGACCTCCTTGGCACACAGTGACAACTATTTGAACCAAAATTTTCAAATTTGGGTTCATCACTCCATAAGACCTGTCACCACTGATTTTAAGTTCAGTTCTTGTGTAATTTGGCATACCTCAGCCATTTTTACCTGTTTCCCTTCTTTAAGGATGGTTTTTTGACAGCCACCCTTCCACTGAGACCATTTCTGATGAGACGCCAGTGAACAGTAGGTGGATCAAATGGAGGGCCAGATGTATTTCTCAGGTCTCGTGTCAGGGCTTTGCTGGATTTATTTCTGTTTCTTAAGGGCGTGACTTTCATATACTCTTTATATGCTGTAGTTGTTACGCATGCCACTTCTGTCCTCCACTTATTCAGTTTTCTGTCAAACTGCTTTATCTTTGACTTTTTTTGTATATTCAACTAAAGGAATGGGAACAAATGATGTATTTTTGCGGCACGCTGATAGTAACAAAGTGCCTAAAGATACAATTTAAATTTGGTTCTTTGCTGAGTTGTCTTTTATATGTAGGCACAAAACTGGTTCATCCCTTGAGTTAGGGTGCATTTTTTATGCTTGAATGATTCCTAGGTCGGTGTTAAGTGGGTTAACAAAAAAAAATTCCTCAAAGTCCCTGAGTGAAAAAGAAGCCAATGTCCAAAGGAAAACTTTGAAATACTGCCAGAAAGAACTATTGCTCAAGATCACTGTAAAAAATGAGAAGAAAGTCTGGCTCCCTGGAACAAAATACAAAGAAATTGGGGTGGCTTAAGACCACAATAATGTATACAGTATTGAGCAGTAAGCCAGTGAGTGATTTACAACAAATGATTTGTCCTGATGCCACAGGTTGGTATCCATAATTCACTATTCACAGCACAACAAATAGACAGCAAATCAAAACCAGAATTGGTAGTGAGTTGCATCAGGTAATTTCAGACAGTAAATTCCAACAATTCCAATAATAAATATAATATTAGCATGGAAATTGAATCTGAATTATGTCATGTAATCCATAAAGCTAGTTCCTTGTGTTTCCTTCAAAGAAAACTCATAAAAAATAATATGATTTTGCAGTTTTGTCCCTCTTTACCTGTGTACATACACACACAATCACACAATTAAACATTCCAAAGTTTGAGCTAGAGCAAAATTGTGAACTTTCAATGTTGTTCTCATCTAAAAATCAATTTAAAGTCAAGTTATGCTTCAGTAGCAAAGCGAAGAAAAACAAACAACAGCAAGAAATGAGCTGAGAATTGGAAAGTCAAATAAATCACCCCTATCACTTTTAAACAGAGGGAACCAGTGAATCAACCCAGTGCCAAACAAGACCTTGTTTTTGTACCTATAAGACATTTACCTTTTTAAAAGTCACCACTTGGCAGCAACATTGCCTCGAAACTGCCCAAAGTACGAATTAAACTAAAGAGTGATAGTTCAGTCCACCAGCTGACAGAATATGTACAATTACTGATTTACTGTCACTCACTGATTTTAGTGTAAGCAATGCAGAATCTCAGGGACAGCGGGACAGCCGTTTTGCTTACAGTACTATACATGTACGTGTGTATGCTGCCTCACAACTGTGCAAGTTTCAGATCAATTTTTTGCACCCTTACTCCATACTTTGCCATTTTGCCAGTACATTTCGTTCAACCTTTGTTCATCTTTCCTTTTCTACTTTGGTAGATGAACGTGCAATCTGCTGTCTGGTTGTCATCCCTCTTTTTGATTTGCTTTAATTTTATGCAGGAAGAACAGCAACAAAGCAAAGGACTGTGATATGTAGTCTGAATAAACCAACCCCAGATTCTGCATATAACATTTAAATATATTTTTCACCTATACTGTACATCTTCCACCAAGTACTTTCTCGTAATTTTCCATTTGTGTCCTCTAGTCCCCCACCCCCGCGCGCGCCTTCCCCACCTCACACTTACCCCTCTTTCCTGTCTGCAGGCTGCCAGGCACAGATAAGGTGTCTTGGCAAGGAGTTGGAATGCTGAACCTGTGTTCACACTATGTTGCTGGAACAATAGGACGGGGCAGAGGGGTAGCATTTGGGATAAAAATGAAAAAAAGGTAGACAAGAAAAACATGTGAGGGACTTTGGAAGCTTTGCCTGGCCAGAATAAGGTTGCAAGCTGTGCCAGTTCGAAGTGCAGATTTTGATGGTTTATTTATTTTTTAATTGAATTACATTTTTTTCTGATTGAATTATATTTTATTATGTCTCCTTTTCTTGACTGCATATTCTCAACTTTAACTTACAACAATATTTAGGTATAGATTTGATTGTTTTGCTTCTATATATCTATATATGCATTTGATAATGTAATTTTTTAATTGAAATGGCTTATTTCATCAAAACACAGTGAACACAGTGATTGACTTTTCAGTAATTTCCCCACTTTTATTAAAATGCTTTTGAGCTACAGATAGGTATAATCAGTTATGATTCAGGCAGAAAAAAATGATAGTGACAAGGAAGAAAATAATATGATGTATTATAATATAATATAATATTGCACTGTTACATTTTTGGGTTCTTAACAAGTATGGCATATGTCTTCATTGACTTCTAGTCAGTTGTGGCATTTGCCAGTGCACAAAGCTGGCATTTTTTCCCTCCTCTTTAGAAAGAGTTTCTCCCTGTGTGATTGTTGCATGTAAGTATAAATAACAGTTTTCCAAAGAAACCTCTGCTGACTGATTCTGAGGAATTGACATAAAACCCTGACCTCTACTGCTGATCTTTCGATTTTTCAGACTGTATGCAGTTTAATGAAGCAGATATTTAAACTTTATACAGTTTAAAAGCTGTATAGGATGAAATTTTCAGGACGTGTACTGTATATATCCATAGTCCTGGCATGCCATAAGATAATTTTATGGCAATTTTGGCAAATTTTATGTCAATAGACACCACGTGCAAGTTTGGTGGCTACTGCTACAGTATAGTATAGTATAGTTAGGATGATTTACAATTGTGTAGTATATATAAAAATCCAGTATTAGCATAACAATACTGTATGCTATGCTTGCTTTAAATGTTTTTAAGGAGTCACTAGGAGCAGTGAAGAGGAGCTGGTGGACAGTTAATAATACAGTATCTTCTTGTTAAATGATTGACATGAGAATTATTAGTGAAAAAGCATGTCTGGCCTTTAAGAGGCATTTATATCTTTTTTAGCCTTGGCACCATGAGCCACTACTTTAGAATTTAAACCAAAGCAACCTAGTTCATGATATATGGCATGTGTGCAATATGCCTTTATAATATATATAATGACAAAAATAAATAACTTCATTTGTAATTTTTTATTAATCATTGTCACAATAATCTGGTGAGTTTTTCAATAAAAAGTTGATGAAGCTGTAAAAGTTAATACTGAAAGGTCAAACTCTCATTCAGTGAATGGTGTGTCTCTTAACTGACAAGGAATATCTCTAGATTAAGAGTAAACTGAGCTTTGAAATGGATTCTTGGAAATGCAGCTGAATGCTGCTGTTTCCACTGCATCACATCTCTATAATGTTTCCGTTAGATGAGGCTGTAATACTACACTCGACTTATTTCTCATCAAGTTTTCTCTGTGGGGAAAATGGGTAGGAAATAAGTGTGGTATTAAGAGAGAAACTTCTCTGGCTTCAACACAGACTTGCAAGATTGACTCAGAAATTCCAATTATTGTTTTGTGTACCTGCTAACTGTTGAAAGTATAGCCTTGTGCTTCAGAAATACCAGCATTTTTTCAAGCAAAAGTAAAAATATTGCAGGAACTAAATGGAAATGCTACCAGGTGTATTTAATGGTTTTAGCTCGTTGCTCTCAATCAGTGTTCTGATGAGCACTGATGAAGAGACATAAAAAAATAAACAGTCATATATAGTTTGAATGAGATATTTGTGATCTTTAAATTAAAAGTAACTTATAAGGTATACTATGTATGTGGCTGGTTTCTAGCCACATACATAAAACGCGATAAGGTGAAATGGCGATATCCATCTCGGCCACTGTATTCAAGATGGCGGGGCAACATGGCGGTTTCCGCAAAACTGCACCCACTTCTATGCATTTTTAATGGATTAATAAAGTTTACAAGAATGCATCAATTTGTTGGAAGATGTAATGACACACTGATCAATGTATATTTATGAGTACAACATTATTTTTTTCTATTAAATAACCTCAAACAATTATTTACCCTACTTACCTTTAGCTGCCACAGATTTGTGGATTTTTGTAACAGACTTAGTCAGTCATTAAATCAGATTGTTCCTTGATTTACCACCTAAACCTATTAGGTGTAGGTCCAGGATCTTTACATGGAGCCAAATACCTAATATAAATGGTTAAAAAGCCCAAACATGAAAATGTGGTACTTCACTTTGTCCAAATGTAGGCTGGTTCTCAAATAGCAGCACCTTAGGGGAACCCAGGGATGTGCTCTGTCCCCTACCACATTCACCTCACATGTTCTGCTATAATCTCACCAATTTCCACTCTCCTAATTATATATATATACACTACCGGTCAAAAGTTTTAGAACACCCCAATTTTTCCAGTTTTTTGTTGAAAATTATGCAGTTTAATGTCTCATTGCACTCTGAAGTGAAAGCATAGTACAAATAAGTAATTGGAGTTAAAAAAGAAATGGAATCAATTTATAGACCAAAATGTATTCTAAACTTTTGACTCATCAAAGTAGCCACCTTTCGCAGATATAACAGCTGAACACACTCGTGGCATTCTTTCTACAATAGAAATCAAATATTCTGCAGAAAGTTCTTCCCATATCTGTTGCAGAAGTTCCCATAAATGTATGGCACTTGTAGGTTGCTTTGTTTTCACTCTTCTGTCCAGTTCATCCCAAACCAGCTCGATGGGGTTTAAGTCTGGAGACTGTGCTGGCCACTCCATGTTTTCAAGCTTACCATCTTGTTCTTTTTTCCTGAAGTAGTTCTGGCATAGCTTGGACTTATGTTTTGGGTCATTATCTTGCTGTAGGATGAACCCCTGACAAACTAGGTGCATACCAGAGGGTATTGCATGGTGCTGCAGAATGCTGTGGTAGCCATTTTGGTTCAGGGTGCCTCTCACTCTGTACAAGTCACCGACCCTGGATCCAGCAAAACAGCCCCAGACCATCACACTTCCTCCTCCATGTTTGACAGTTGATGCCACACACTGTGGAACCATCCTTTCGCCTAGTCGACGGCGTACAAAGATCCTGTGTGATGAACCAAAGATTTCAAATTTTGATTCATCAGTCCATAATACCTTCTTCCAGTCTTCAGTAGTCCAATGGCGGTGTTTCATGGCCCAGGCAAGCCTCTTTGTCTTATTCTGACGTCTTAGCAATGGCTTTCTTGCTGCAACTCGTCCTGTCAAACCTGCAGCTCCAAGTCTTCTCTTCACAGTTGAAACTGAGACTTGCTTACT
>VUQS01045551.1:0-21540 GCA_015108495.1 Heterochromis multidens
ACTGGTATGATGTTCTTTTTATGAAATGCTGTGTTAGTTTGATACCAGATGTAACGGGACTCAAACCTTCCAAAAAGTTCAGCTTTTGTCTCGTCAGTCCACAGAATATTTTCCCAAAGGTCTTGGGGATCATCAAGATGTTTTTTTGTGTTCTTTTTGGTCAGCAGTGGTTTTCTTCTTGGAACTCTCCCATGGATGCCATTTTTGTCCAGTCTCTTTCTTATTGTTGAATCATGAACTCTGACCTTAACTGAGACAAGTGAGGCCTGCAGTTCTTTAGATGTTTTGGGTTCTTTTGTGACCTCCTGGATGAGTCGTTGATGCGCTCTTGGAGTAATTTTGGTAGGCCAGCCACTCCTGGGAAGTTTCACCACTGTTCCAAGTTTTCTCCATTTGTGGATAATGGCTCTCACCGTGGTTCACTGAAGTCCCAAAGCCTTAGAAGTGGCTTTGTAACCCTTCCCAGACTGATAGATGTCAATGACTTTGTTTCTCAGCTGTTTCTTTAGATCGTGACAGGATGTGTTGCTTTTTGAGATCTTTTAGCCTACTTTACTTTGTCAGACAGGTTCTGTTTAAGTGATTACTGCCAGACCTGCTGAATCAAGAAATCAGGCCTGGGTGTGGCTAGTGAAACTGAACTCAGCTTTACATAAAATGTGGTTAATCACAGTTAATTGATGATTTAACAACAGGGGCAATTACTTTTTCCCACTGGGCCAGGTAGGTTTGGATAGCTTTTTTCCCTTAATAAATGAAATCATCATTTAAAAACTGCATTTTGTATTAACTCTCATTATATTTGTCTAAAATGAAAATTTGTTTGATGATCTGAAATATGTGTGACAAATATGCAAAAAACTAAAAAATTAGGGAGGGGGCAAATACTTTTTCACACCACTGTATATGCTTGAATGATTAACAGGTCAGTGTTAAGTGGCTTAATAACCAGAAATATTCCTCTGCAAATGGTCAGGTACAAGGACTGGACTGAAAATGAGTGAAAAAACAGCAAATGTTCAAAGAAAAACTTTGAATGACCTTCAGAAAGCCTGGAGAGCTATTGCTCAAAACCACTTCAAAGAAAGTACAAGGAGGTCTGGCTCCTTGGAAGCAAAAATATACAGAAATGAGGGGTGGCTCAAGACTTTTGCACCGTATTATATCTCGCAAATACTGGCTTAAAAGATTTAAACTGTCTGGTTCACGTGTCTGAGAATGTCTCTGGAGCAGAATGAGTGAAATCTAACTTTGAAAAACATGTGAAAACCTACGTAAATTTTGACCCGGGGTACCAACCAAAATAAGGTCCCTCTTTAGGCATCCTGTGCTTTATTTATGTAAAATTTAAAATGAAACTGAAATGATATGGCCATAATATTCTAAAGGATTGTGGAAAACCTCTACAAAGATATAATCATGAATTACAATAAACTTAACACTGACACTTGACTATTTTTTTCCCCCTTGCAACCTCTCAAACAACACGTTTGATCATTCCTTGCTGTCAGGACTCACAAAGCAGGTCGACTCCGAAGTGGTGTTGAGTAATGTGCTCAAACAGAGCAGTTAGGATGGGAAGCAGAGCTACAGTGGTGTAGTTGATATTCTGTGACACTCCTTTCATCTGTGAGCGGGAGTGAGTGAACTTCCCCAGCTTCAGGTTCTCGAAAGTTTTCTCCAGATCCTCTGCGGCGTTCTCAAAGAATGTCCTCAGCCCCACCCTCACCTGCTCGGAGCCCGACTTCATCACTGTCCTGTTAGAGTGAACGAGAGCGTGATGAACGACTGAAACCAAATGAGGAGCTACACAAGGGCCGAGGTATTGGTATGCAAAGGACAGCACTGTTTCCCCACAGTAGAACACGCTCACGTTTGCAGTTATTCTACTTTCAGAGTATGTGATGGTTTTAGTCATGAAATATGAGGTGTGAGTATCAACCTGACTGCCCTCGCACTGAAATATAAATGATTTATTTAATAAACTAGGAGAATATTTAAATCCAAGATTAGTTTGCCAGTTATAGACCTAAGAAAAACGGCACAAGACTCAGTGCATTAATATGATTAGTCTGTCGGTTCTGAGCATTTCACAGTTTGTAACGTTGGCAAATGATTTACCCATTGTTAAGCTTGAACGTATCCCAGAAGGAAGGAAAAATGAAAGACAGAGTCTGTGGGCATCAGCTGTAGCTCTTCAGCACAAACAAGGCACAATAATATGTTGCAAATTTAGCCTCATTATGTGTACGCTGCATTAGGAAACAGTACATTGTCTCTAAAGAACACCGTGAGCCTTGGGCAACATGTGCTGCATGAAATTTGTGTTGCTTATTTAAATGGCAAAGGAGCCTCTTCGTTAATGCCAGTGCCTCCCATAAGACTCCTGAATTAAAACTGTTTAAAAGACAAATATGCACCTCTTGAGGGTCCAACAGAGGTTAGATTTGCTTTTCAGTGCCTCTCTAACCAATTAAAGTCGAACCACAATCATTATCAAACTGAGATAACGGTTGATAATGGCTGACATTTAAAATTTTCTGTTTTTCAGCCTTTAAGGGGAGACACTACAGGTGAACATGATAAATATTTACAATAGATATCACAATGAAACCTTCCCGGTAGATTATTCACACTGAGAGATTTATGTATTTACTTATTTGCATTCGAGGTTTTCAAAAATTTTATTTTTGTACTTGCAAATTAGCTTTTTTTTTTTATCCAAATTTGCTCTAATTTGAATACATTCCAGAACAAATGTGTGAATATTCAGTGAAGCCAGGTTTAGAAATGCTTTTTTGACACATTCGAGCCAAGTGTTTTAACATTTGGGAATCTACCTTTCCAGAAATAAAACATTCTTGCCAGGAGCCAGGAAAAAAATAAATAAATACCGATGGCCGCCAATGCTATCCCTCAGCCTCCTAGTAGATGCACATATCGTATCAATTTGAAAATCCTAGGTGACTTCCTTCTTGGAAAACTTGACCTCTGACCTTGACCTTGAGGTAGAGGTCACTGAGATTAGAACTCGTCTGAGATTTTTAATAGATACAACAATGGTATCAATGTGAAAATCCTACATCACCTATATTCTCGAGTTATCGTGCTCACAAAGTTGGGTGTCCACGCCGCTTCCCTGCCCGGCCAGTGGGGTGACGACAATACCCCATCAGCCTTTTACAGCTGAAGGGTAAAAACTTTCACAATGCTTTTGGGAATAAAATGTTCCATATATCAGGCTTTGAATTAAGGCAAGAATAAAACATAAAAGAGATGCTGTATTGGAGATTTTTGGTTTGGAGTATGAGAAAAAAAACACATTTTAAGAAAACAAAATGCAAATCATAAATTTCCGGACATTATTATTGGAAACATGTTATAGTAAAAACTGTTCTGCACATGAAACTTCCAGAGTTGATTTCTTACAATAAAGCAATCATATTTTAAATATGTTTTCAGAAATTATAATATGTTATACACTAATGTGCATAAATGTCCAATAGCCAGAATTAAAAAAAACAAACAACTAAATGTGTATTCTGGTTATTTCCACTAGTCCTAAAAGGACGCGTTATAGTAGCAAAGTGACTAGTACATGGAAAAAAAAACACGTTAATGGTTTTATTGACTTCCTTTAATTTTGAGAAGAAAACTCAAAGGTGCAATCTCCCTGTATTTTTGCCAAATTTGTACCAACCTGGTATCGAGAGTGTGTGCCAGGATATGCAGACAGCTGACCATGGTGGTGGAGTCACTTCCTACAAAACACCAAGAACACAGAAGCCGTCATTATGATGTGGACACACACTAATTTCTTATTTCTTAGATTGCTTCCTTTACTTGTATTGAGCCTTTGTTTTGACGCAGCTGAGTCTGTGGCCAGGGGTAGATTAAGCGCTCATGTGGTGAGATATATATATATGTAGATATACAGCACAAAAACATCCAAGTCACCACCTTAGCTGGATGTCCAGTCAAAAAAAAATGAAACCTCACCTCCTCTTTAGTTGGATTTACTAAACAAATTAATTAATTTTTTTTTTAATTTTAATTTGTGAAAACACAATTTGTGTTATTTCAACAAAATACTGTGCACTCAAAAAAATGGTTTTTGGATTTACTTTAAAAAGCTTTTAAAACATTAACTGCGTTTTACTCTAAAATGTTGAACTGACTCAGTGAATAGCCATGGAGTTAACCTGACAACACAAATGACTCAAGTAAACTTCAACTGTTTCTTAGGAGTTACTTAACACAGTCATCTGGAACCACCTGACATAACGTTTTTGAGTCAATCCAAAAAACCACTTATTTGAGTGTGGTTTGCATAATCTCTATAAAAATACATATATCTGCTTTTGAATATGCAGAATCTGTACACTTCTATGCACATGCGCAGTGGCTGCAACTAATTAGCTAATGTGGAGAGCAAAAGAGGAACGCACTGAATGAAATTGTCATCGTTTTTTTATTGTTTACATTTGATTTTCACGTTCTTTAGTATCTTGAGCCTTAATTCTTTTTCTCACTTCATGTTTATTTTCATTAGTATTCTGCTTAAGCTTTATTTTCTATAGTCCCTTGTGTTATTTTCATAACGTGGGGCTTTCTGTGTCACATTTGAGTGTGTTAGGGTCTTGTCTCTGTGTTAGTCAGTGCTTATCTGCTTTGTGTGTCATGTTTCTGGACTTTGCTGTTTTTTTGGATTACAACAGCCTACAAATAAACTGCTTGCCTTTTGTTAGTTAACTATACCTCTCAGCATCTTTGGATTTGGGTCCTCACCTCTGCACACGCTACCATTATATGACAGAAATACAGTCTCAAAACTACTGAATATTGTCTTATGATGATTTAAATTTTTATTAGGTTCTTAAAAATGTATCTAAATCCATTTAAAGGATAGTAAAGAACAACTGGCACAGGGAACTTTAAGCCTTATCTGGATATCTGCTTGCTGCACCAGAAGTCTCAAGACACTAGCTGTTGTCCCAAGAGGATACGTTATCAGATGATAGCTGGGTTCCCAGATTATATCCATTAGTAAAATTGATATAATGTTTAATGTAAGGAATGTTCAGGAGGATGAAAATATAAATATAAATAAATATCAAAAACTTAGAATATAAATAACCACTTGAAGAGTTCCAACATAGTAAAATATAGACTAATTTGCCTTCTTACCACTCTCACTCCAGAGCCAGCAGCCAATTAGATTTTCTTGTGTTTCAAATCTATGTGCCAAGTCTGATGCATGGCGCCAGGCAGGGAGTCTGGCACCAGCAGTTGCTGAAACACCTCCTCTTCTTGCATATGTTATGGAGATATAGTAACTTTCAGCATATAAACTAAGTTACATACCTACATGTACATTACAAAAAAAAGATGCTGGGCAGAGTCAGGCTGGCTGTTTCCAATATTTTTATTAAGCTAAGGTAACCAGCTGCAGGCGGTGGTTTCATATTTCATATTTATCAGAAAAACATTAAGGTTCTCACCCTAGATTTTTGGCAAGAAAAACAGTTCCCTTAAGGTCTGACTCTTTCTCTAAGGTCTCTGTTTAAAATTTTAAGCTGAACATGTTCAGGGTGATGTTAACAAAGCTTATAAGGCAAGACACACACACACACACACATTCCTGACCAGACACTAGTAGTCGGCTTACCAAAAAGTGAAATCCTATGTCTGACAAGAGCTGCCAGTTTACAAAAGAGGCTGGAGGCATGAAGAATTAGAAATAGGAATGAAATCAGAAAATCAGGGTTAGTGAATTTATGAATAGAAGAGAAGTAATTCAGTTTATAAGAGTTTAATTTCATTTTAAGCAGAACATGGCAACAAGTAATGCACTGTTGCATGGAATTCAACTAAAGGGTACCTGGTGACCATTTCCTTCTCCTTGTTGGAGGCATAGCCGCTACTGCTTAGATTCTTATTAGGGGAGGAGAGGAAGTAGAGAGAGTGGTTCTTAAAGTACTGGTCAATGAGAGGGAGGAGAACCTAAAGGACAACAAAGATGATGACAAGCCAGATCAGGTCAACTGAATCACATTTGACAGAGTTATCCATATATGTCACAGTATGTGTGCTGTTTTCTTACTTTGGCAAAAAACTTGATTTCTTGCTCATGAGGTGACCTGTCTGTCTTCCCGCTGGCAGCCATGGCTTCTGGATTGATAATATATATATATAAAAAAAAAAAAAGTTTATTTAAAAAATAAAAAATGCAAGTCTGCTTTAGTCACATCTTGTGTATTATTTTTAATATTGTCATACCTAAGTGGGCAATGAATTCCTGGGCTGAGTCAACATATTTGAGCAGCTTCTTGAGGAATTTATAAGCAAACCTTTTCTCCATGGAAGAGGAATCCTGCTCTAAGTCCTTCAGACCTCTGCAACATAAGAACACATGTGTAAATGAATATTTTGATAAAACTTTGATGATGGAAATACCGCTGCTAGTTTTAAATTTGTGGAAAGTTTCTGCAAGAGTTTAACACAACATCACATTGACCTTGTGATGCTATAGCCATTGATTATCAGGAAGCGAAAAAGGTCCTGAGCCTTCTCTCGATCACGGGCCTTCTCCTTGGCCGTCAGCGTGTCGTAGGGCACCAACAGAGGATGTGTTCCCCCTCCTGAAACCACAAACAGCCTACTGTTCAGACATGATTAGCCATGTCTCTCTCTGCTGAGTGTCTCCGTGAAGGCAGATGGCAAACTGGAGTGGAAGCACCACTCAGCTGAATCTAGTTAGTCTAGACCAGAGAGGCAGACACATGCATATGCTCCCAAGCACATTTAAACACAACAACGCAGCACTTTAATTCCACCCACCCAACACACACACACACACACACACACACACACACACACACACACACACTCTTCCTGACTGTTCTTCATGCGTCTTTATGCAGTATGCATTTGTGATTGACTTCATTAGCAAATCACCTCTACTTCCAAGGTCACTTTTTTTCTTCTTGGCCCAGATGTTATGGTAATTTTCAGCCACCACCTCCACCATCCCCTTGGACAGACGACAAAAAGAAGTGAGACGCACGTCCCGCCCACATTACTAATTCGCATTCAAGAAGTATTGCTTTTGATCTTGTATTCAGATTGAGGCGTCCTTTGATATGTGAAAAAAGGAAGAAGTACAACAAATCAAATGTGGGGTCACTCACTTGCAGCTCTCTGGATAGAACCACGTTGCTTGTGTCTATTGGGCTCGGATTGAAGCCATTGGCCTGAAAACAGATGTAGGTTTGCAGTGAGAATGTGAGCTGGATTGTGCTGTTATCTCTAAATCGAGTCTTTGAAAACACAAGACTTAATAGGCCTGTGTTAAAGGATTATTTTGTGTTTTCGGGCTTATTGGAGAAGGAGATTAGTAACAACATTAGTCCTGTGCTCTTAGTGGTCCTCTACTAAAACTAGAAAATGTGAAGTGATAGCAGCTTCAATATAAATTGGTGACAACAAAAACAACAACAACAACAACAATAATAGTAACAAATAATTTGTAAAAAGATGAATAAAAGTAAATAGTTAACATTAGTTAAAAGTAAACAGCCAAAACTTAAGATAGAAGTAATGCCTACATTGAAAAAAAAAAAATTCTTCTGCAACCTACATAAATACTGGTTTAGAATCGATACTCGATTATGATTAACTCCTTTTAACCTATAAACCAGCTGAAAAATAGCATTATGCTTCGTAAGACTAAGATTTATTTTCTGGCATTAAATATATTAAATGACAAATTTATCACCATGCTTCAGGAGAAGACCTCCCCGAGGAAGTTATGAGCATCAGCCACTTCTTTTTCTGCATTCTAATTAATTTTTATGGACCAATTTTCATCCTTTCTGTGTCAATTTATGGCGGAAAAATAGGTCAAAACTACCAGGTAAAAGTTCAGCATTCAAAAGTTCTGTTAGGATCTCTGGCGTTCTGCATTGCTTTCAAATAGTACTTCTCAACTTTTCAGTTTAATATTATCCCTGCTGAGTCAACACACATATAGACACAATTTACTCTTCTGCCCTCTTTTGTTTGCCTGACTCCAGTTGTAGAGTTTAATGAGTTGACTATTCTGTCTAATATCAGGCTATATTTGTGTCCTTAATCTGCTTAAATGTTCATGTGTTAATGATAAATTAATTTGTTTTAAACTGTGAAATCTTGGAATGTCGCATGAACTCACCGGACACCTTGCTAGTTACCTGGTTGGACCCCCTTTTGCCTTCGTAACTGCCTTAAATCTTTGTGGCACAGACTGAACAAGATGCTGGAAACATTGCTTGGAGATTTTGGTCCATATTGACATGACAGCATCACACAGTTGCTGCAGTTTTGTCAGCTGCACATCTATGATGCAAATCTCCAGTTCCACCACATCCCAAATCTTTTCTAATGGACTTAGATCTGGTGATTATGGTTGCCATTTGTATGCAGTGAAGTCACTGTCATGTTCAAGAAACTAGTTTGAGATGATTTGAGCTTTGTGAAATGGTGCGTTATCCCGCTGAAAGCAGCAATCAGAAAATGAGTACACCGTGGTCATAAAAGGATGGACATGGTCAGCAACAATACTCAGGTAGGCTGTGGTGTTTAAGCAATGCTAAATACTGTAGGTACTAAGGAGTCCAAAGCAATGCACGAAAATATCCCCCACACCATTGCACCACCACCACCAGACTGAACCGATGATACAAGACAGGATCCAATCTACCATCTGAATGTTTGAGCAAAGACTCATCAAACCAATGTCTTTCCAGTCCTCTATTGTCCAATTTTGGTGATCCTGCGTGAATTGTAGCCTCTGTTTCCCGTTAGCTGACAGGAGTGGCATCTGGTGTGATCTTCTGCTGCTGTAGCCCATCTGCTTCAAGGTTCAACATGTTCAGAGATGCTCTTCTGCATCGAGTTCTGCAACGAGTAGTTATTTGAGTCACTGTTGCCCTCCCATCAACACGAAGCAGTCTGGCCATTTTCGTCTGACCACTTGGATCAACAAGGCATTTTTGCCCAGAGAACTGCTGCTCACTGGATATTTTCTCTTTTTCTGACCATTCTTTGTAAACTCTAGAGATGGCTGTGTGGGAAAATCCCAGTAGATGAGCAGTTTCTGAAATACTCAGACCAGCCTGTCTGGCATCAACAACCATGAGACATTGAAAAGTCACTTAAATCACTTTTCTTCCTCATTCTGATGCTCAGTTTAAACTTCAGCAGGTCACCTTGACCATGTCTACATGCCTAAATGCATTCAGTTGCTGCTACGTGATGTCAATGTTAATGTTAATAAGCAGCTGAACAGGTGTACCTAACAAAGTGGCTGGTGAGTGTATATGTTATGACTGTTACTACTTCACTGAGTCTGTCTGAAAACCACAGTCAAGTCAAGCAAGATTTCCTCAAGATTAGTTAGCAAATTAGCAACTATACCTGTGCTGGAGACGAGCAATTTTTCACCTTATGATCTTTGGAAACAAATTTCATCCTTGTACTGTACCTGTGAAGCCTGAGATATCTTTCTCATTTTTTCAGTCTCCCTCTGCTGAGACATGCTCTCTCCATCCTTGGTCCTATCAATACTCCACCCCATTGCCAGCATACTCTTCAGGGACTCTCTAATAGGCCATCTGTAAATATCCTTCTCCTAAAGCAGAGAGACAGAAATGGAGAACAAATAAAAAACTCATAAGCCTTAAAAGCCCTAATCTCTTTAAAGTTAATATTATTTACAAATATCTCATTCTTCATACTGTACCTTCTCTGTGAGGGCTTTGTAGGTCCTCAGCTGTGGATGAGTCTTCGTCTTCTCATCGACACAGTCTCCATATTTCCACCCAAGCAGCACCTGAGGCACAAGCAGAGAGTGACAGCAAACCTGATTGCCTTCAGAGTCCCCTGAAGAACAAGATTTACTATTTGACAGACTGGCTAAGAGATTAAGTACACATCATATTTTACGGAGTCATGGCATAGTCAGTTGTTGCTACTCTCAGCTTTCGTTAAAAACTTTTAACAGATGCAACAATGCAGGCTAAGCAGTTGGCACAAAAGAGAGCGGCAGCTCTCTACTAAGAGACTACCACAGTTATTGTCAGCATGCCAGAGTAATGCCTGGGCTCTAACAAAAAGCAGGCATTGCTAAAGGGACGCATTACTGTGATACAGGAAAAAGAGAAGAAAATATTATGATGTCCATCCATCCATTCATCCATTTTCTTCCACTTGTCTGCTTACGACAGCTGGGATAGGCTCCACTCCCCCCCACCCGACTCTGACTGGCTAAGCTGATATCATGATATATAGTAGTGAATTCATTTTGTTAACTTTGTTCACTTTTATGTGACTGAAATCCTCCTCCCCTGATTATTATCCTGTGCACTATTTCTTCCAAGTGAGACATTCTTAGTGCCCTATTCTTTCTTACAACACTTGTGACCTGCTCTAATACTGCATCATGTAGTAGTCATTTGACCCGGTGAAGGCTCTTACCTTCTCTGCAGACCATTTCTCATGGGTATGCTCGGCATACTTGTTGGCAAAATGCTCAAGTTTCTCAGGAAGAGCAATGCTAGAATAAAAAGGTGACAGTTAGTCTGCAAGTATGTGCAAATGCATGTTAGTGAAATTATGTAGAGTCATGCTGTGGCTGCATTTCTGTGCAGGGATTTCTCATTCATGTCTGGCTTCAAAATTGCTTACTTAGCGGTATTGATTGGTTTGGGGTCAAAGTTGCCCTGAGCATCCACAGAAACAGGCTTTTCCACAGTGGTACTAATAGAGGCATCCACATAGTCTGGTGGCAAAGCTCCAGCTATGGCACTGAGACAAGGCATGGCCATCTTGAATAGCTCGGGGTCATACTTCTGCATGGGGAAAGAAAGCAAGCTCCAGCAGTGAATGTGAAATTGTATCTCCTCCTATAGAGTTCTGCAAATAAAAATGTTACTTAACAAATGCAAATAATGGGTCCGGCTGCTAATTTAAGCTGAACTTAAATAAAGCTGTATAGCCGCTCCAGTCTTGGAGAAAGAGCGCTTGGGCGAGCGGAAGAGACGTTAATGAAGAATTATTTGTAAAGCTGAGGGACCAGCGTGCTAGAGGCTTTGGATCAATGATGGCTGTCCAGATATTGATGTTTTCAGATCGGCCCTTTGCAAAGCCTCCTTTTGTGAGTGGACATTTAGTGAGATGTGCTGAGTCCAGCCATCTGCATCGCTAATAGACCTCAAGCTATTTATACTGAGTAGTCCCTTGAATACATACATGTTAATCAAGACTGTGATGAATTATGTGACTTTTATTGAACAGTTTATCATTTTTTAAGAGCATTTTCAGTTTATATACTCTCTTAGAAAATGCTCTTTAACAAGTAGGTGACAGCTGTTTGTCAAATACATGTAAACAACTAAAAGGACCTTAGCAATAATATCAATTCAGTGAGTGACCCCTCACCCTCTGGGACAGAGAGTCAAACACTCCCCAGAAGATCTTCTTGGTAAGAAGTAGTTCATCCTCAGACGCTGTGCCAAAGCTGCCCCAGCCAGATGGGAGGCAGTAGTACTTCCAGTTTTGCTCATAGTGGTTGGTTAGCAGCTAGAGGGCACAGGGAAAATGGAAAGACACACAGTGATAAATATAAATGTGTTTAGTGAAGAGGGGAATTCAAAGACAGGTAATAAGCATGCACACTGCCTGTAAACATACAGCCATACATGGCACAGCAAAGGGAATCACTCCCAGAATCAGCACAAATGAAAGTAAGGCACACCGTTTCACAGACTAGTCACAATCTATTACATCTCCAGGGTTTCTTTCCTGTGGCCTGAGAGATGGAGTTGAGTAGTAGAGCCAACAAGCCTGTAATCACACAGTCCACTACTTTATCCCCCTGTTTTTTCCCATCCTCTTGCTCCCCACTTTGCGCACACCAGATGATTAACACTTACAGGTGTGTTACAGCTGTGCACCTTGGCGTGTTTATGTGAGCGTGAAAGAGAGAGGGGTGAACACAAGCAGCATTACATTACGGGTGCGCATTGATTAGAGCTAGTAGAAATTAGCTGTTGATAGCTCCCCAACAAGCTGAAAATCGAATAAACTAAGAGAGCAAAACATGACCGTGCAGAGACCACACAGACCCAAAAAAAAAAAAAAAAGAGTATGTAGAAAAGAACACGAGAACTAAAAATAAAGGAAAAGTCAGCGATTAAACGTAATGGCAGATTATGAGGCAGACATGAAACAACAAAAAACAAAAACATGCAGGCAGGGCAACAGAGAATGTGAAATAAAGGATGACAAGGGGATTTAAAATGAATGAAAGAGCTAAGAAACTGTTGCCCACCCTTAGAGGCATCTTGCAGTAATCAGTCAACAAGGGCACATCAAAGACGAGGCGGCGCAGGAGCTGCTGCAGCATGGAGGGACGAAGGTGCCTGCAGAATAAGGTGGGAGAGAGATAAGAGCTCTGCTGCCCTGGGCTGCCTTTAAACATCTTCAGACTTTGACCAATTTTGTTTGTCACAATGACTCAAAAAGATTTTTAGTCAAACCAAGTTCTGAGTGAAAAATTGTTCATCTTTACTATTTCTAGAGAAGTGGCTGGAGAACTTTTTAATTCCACAGGCTGAGATCGTTTGCCTCTTACTTGCAAACAGACAGCAAGCACTCCTCTATCGCATCTCTCTGCGCCTTGGTCAGCGAACGACCCTTGGAGAGGCGGTAGATTGTGTGCAGAGTGGAGTCGATAAGGGTGGCGTAGTGTTCGGTGCCAGCAAAGAGAGGGGCGCAGCGGGTGAGGAGGGGCAGCATGGCTGAACCGATATAGCGGTTCATAGCCAGGGCTGTCTCTGTGGTACACAGACCCTCCTGCAGAGAGAAACGACCACAAAACATGGGACAGTTATGTTAACATTCGGATATAACTTAGAGGGAAACTATGATTAAAACTTTAAATAAACACTTCTATGTGAAAGTACTTACTGTTGATAAATAAGAGTAAAAAGCAATGACATTAATCAAACAAAATTAAACTAGAACTTTGGCTTAATGAGGTGCTCCTTATTACTATAAAAGACTGCCCATTATTATCGATCCAAAAACTCCTTGAAGTTCGTGTTACAGTGGTTGGCTATTCATTACTTCTCTAATACACTGCTGTCAGCTGCACCTACCGTATCCAGAGAGGTAGCAGCCCTCAGGTCAGGAAGGAACCCAACTTCAAGCAGGTGAAGCAGAAAGCTTTGGTCTTCAATACCATACACTCTGTCTAAAAACAGCACCATGGGGGCCTTGTGGTCCGGACAGAAGCTGGCTGACATGTCCGGCTCTGTCACTGACCCATCTAAGAGTTTGAAGCAGACAAACAAAGACACAACATTTTAAACAGTGTGATCCATGCAGGTGTGAAGCAGTGAAATACTCATGGAAAAGTGTGCAGTTCATAATGGCAAGTCTTTTCTGATTAGGAGAGTCGTGCATATTCATTAGGCCGCACACAGCAGTTTTCTGGTGCCGGACCCTCGACTCGTTGTCTTCATTCTTGGCCTGCTGACAAAGCTTGTGTGGCAGTGCTCACAGCAGCAAATTTAAAAGGCGAGTCTTGCCATGCTTATGCAGATCAATCAATAGAGCAAGACAGCTCGCTATAGAAATGATCTGGCTTACTCAGAGCCATGGGCGTGTGCAGTAAAGCGTTGCGCTGATTAAAAAGGCATGAGCATTGAAGTGAAATCAATAAGTTTCCGCTTTGCACCGAATGTGCATAGTTTGGGAATCGATGTTTGCAACATGCTGTAACATGCAAATAAAAAGGACGTGTTCATTAAATCAAAGCACATTCTCACATGTCACATTCTTAACCAGTACCTTTGTTGATAATGGGCATTTTGAGTGGTATGCTAATGATTCCCACAAGGTCCTCAGTAGGCACCAGAGAGCGCAGGATAGCACGAATGCGCAGAGCTTCCCCTTTCCCTTTGTTGATGAGCTTTAGGTAGGAAAAGCAAGTGAATCAGAGAAAAATACAACAAAACAATTCCAAGAAAAACAACCAAAAAAGTTTCTAAGAAACTTACATGCATCTCAGGGGCACAACGTCCCAACAGGTCAATGAGAGCAGAGTAGAATGACATGATGGCATTGCCCATGTGGACCACCTCCTCTTCATCATCACCATCAGCAGACCTAACAGTGGGAAAAGAGCAGAGGGAGAACACAAACAAAAAAGGGGAACATTTTTAAGGGCATTGAAGCAAAGACACAAATCAGGGGTGGGTGGGGTGGGGGTGGGTGGTTAAAGCCGTTAATCTGAAGGGTAAGGCTTTGGCATTGATTTTATAAGATTTGCTTGATTTTTATGGCTTACACATCAGAGCTAACTCCCTGGACGGAGCCTGGGAGGTCCAAAGCGGGCGTCTCAGAGATCTTAATGGCTTCTTTCATGGCAGCCAGGAGGCCGTTCCCTCCCTCTCCTCTCAGAGCAGGTCCGAAACACTCCGGACGACGGATTAGCAGCTTGACCACAACACTTGAGTTCTCCTCCACACTCTCACCTGCAACACAAATATATATGCATACCTACAAGAATATACACGCTCTCAGCTCAGCATCCACACATCACTACTTCTAAGCCTCAGAAAAGACAAAGAAAAGTTCAGGTAGACTGTGCCTTAAGCAAGTGAAGGCAGTTCCTTCAAATCTCTGTTACTTTTCTCTGCATGTTTGCACAGAGGAGAGGTACAAGAATAAACAGAAAGAATGAGAGAGAGATTAAATATGGAGAAACTGCAGTCATACCATTGACAAAGACAGCAAACCGCAAGAAGGACAGATAGCGCTCTCCCTCAATGGGGTTCCAGCCGATGTCTGGATAACCTTTAGCCAGAAGCATTGGACAACTCTGAAGACCACAGCCAGCCAAGTAGGTGACCACCTAAAGATATATTACATACATCATTTATAGCTCAAATTTAATCTGTACATTCCTCCCAGGTGGTTTTAGCTTGGGTATCTCTTTCTTAAGAACAATTATGCATGTATAGATCCCCTAGTGCCAACTGATTTTCTCTTTTTCTCCGAATCAAACAGGCTGAGTATACAGTAACTTCAAATCACAACTAAAAAAAAAAGTCTTACCTTGTCTAGATCAGGTTCTTCCAGTGCCAGAGCCAGGCCGTTATTGTCCATCACTGAGGAAGCAGCCACATCTAAAGGAGTGGAGCCCCTCATAGCTGGTGAAGCTACAACACAATGCACACACACAGCCTCAGATTGTTAATGTCATTTTTATTGCTTCTTGCTGTATAGATAACTACCCTGTGCCTGTGTGCACATTTTAAAATAATGTGCAAACAGCAGGGGGTGGTATTTCCACTTTTAAAAATGAAACCAGCAGCTAATCTGCCAATAGCTGATTAAAATTTGTTTTAGGTTCCTTACCAATTTGCACTAGATATTTCAGTCATATTAGAACTTGCAAGTTTTATGGAGAGGATTTTACATAGCACTGTGCATTCAAGCACATTATTTATATTATAGCTTTTTTTCATTTCACAAGAGTTCATTTATTTTTAGACTTCTTTTATTTATTTATTTATTTATTGCTTGTAGAGCCAAATACATTTTTGTCACCTACTTAATATTGCAATAGGTGAAGTCGTGTGAGCATGGTTTAATGGCTAGGTACCTGTTTGTACACACACATACACACACATCTTCTCAAGTTCACCTAGTTGCAGGTTAAGTTCACTGATGGCCAAAGGGTGATTACAACGTATTAAAAATCTGAGTTAGTTGTCAGTTTAAACAGTTCAGCTTTCACACATCCACTAGCTGGATTTAGGGAGATCTTTAGCTTGTTTCAGAGAATTTGACAGCCACTTTGGGGAAGAGATTTGTGTCTCCTCTCGTGATCAAACCGGGGATCTTTCACTTGTTAGGTGAATGTGTAAACCACTACACACTTAGCAATAACATCATTTTCAGTTGTGCTAAACAGGGTTGTACCCACCTAGGCCCACACTGCTATTCTCCAGTAGGTAACTGAGGTGGTCAAACATGGCTTTCTGGTTCTGACGGCTGATCCGGCAGAAGTAGCACAGGAAGCGACAACAGCTGGCCACCATCTTAGGAAAGGCAATTTCCTGCAGGGTAGCACAAAATACAACCTAAGTGACTCAAATATCTTCACTTGGATTTTAATAAGAGTAGACTGCATGTTTTGGACTTTTGAAATAATTCTCAGGCAGCAGGTGTGGTTTTATGAGTGGACTTAAATATGTTTGACTACTTTTATTCCTGGACACTGCTATCAAAGTATCACTCAAAAAGCAGCTGATAATAAGTGGTTCTGGAGAAACTGTCGCTTCACTCTGGGGAACTGAGTTTACAGTAATGACTTCCTTCATGCTTGTTACTCTAAATTCCTCTCATATGTCTGGGTTTCTAATTAATGTGTAAAAGGCCTGACATCTTCACACACTGCCAGCTAGCCAGCCTGATTCAGTCTGCCCTTTCTGCCCTTCTGCGTCGTCAGGACCACGTCCTCATTAATGCAAACTTGCTTTGCGACCATGCTTTACACACAAATGAAAGCATGCAAGACTGGATTAAAACACAGTTTTTCTGTTAGTGAGCTACACTGTTTCTACTGAGATGGTACTATGGACTCTATATGTGGGTAAGTATAGAAGTAGAAGATGTTAAACCTGGGACTTGTCTCCTCCGAGTACATTGACCATGACCTCCATGACAGTCTCATGCATGCCCAGTATTCTCATAAGGTTTGGGTGTTGGTAGAACACCTTGTTGTTCATAATGTCACTGAAAAGCACATGAAAAGATGCAAACTGAATATTTTGATGTTTGCTGAAAAAAAGTTTTTCAATTCCTATGAGAAACCGTGTATTTTCAAATCTAAAAGGAGAATTTTGTTGAAAAGTTATATACAAATCTAATGACCTACCCCAGTCCATCAATCATGAGTTTTTCCTCCTCCTTTCCCATTCGAACTGACAGCAGAGATCTGATCTGACCTAGGGAGGCCAAAAGGTTGATGGTGTCCTGGACTGAGGCAGCACTGATGGTGTATGTCTTCCTCATGGCCCGAAGGAGCTCCCCAACACTGTCATATTGCCTCCTCAGTAGGCTGAACATCTTGCGAACAAGTTCGGGGTCCTGGATGTGACACTCCTGGGACCAGCTGACCATGGTCTGAGAGATAAGTTCTTTCAGATTGGCTGGAAAGAAATATGAGCAAAGATGAAGTACAATTGTCTCATAATAAACAGTAAGAGGAGAGTAGAGAAAGACCTTGGCAGAGAAGTGCTCACTGTATCATTTTGAAATCCTTACTGCACATCATTGGGCTTGAGAGGAATATTGACTTTGACCCTCTTTCCATTAACTCAGGCCACAACAACAGATACCTGACTTAAGGCATCCTCGAGCACACACATACAGTAGGTACACATTAATACACAAATCCCAACACAAAGCTCCATTAGCCTGCCTACTTGACTAGTTGCTTGCTTTTTCACACAACCAATGCTTGAATATTGAAAAAAAGAACTTGCTACATGTTGCAAATAAGACCTTAAGAACAGAAAGAAGGAAAAAAAAGACAAGAGACATCAAAGTCTTTCACGTGGCTTAAAAAAAACCAAACTGCACGCTTGATTCAGCCACTTCTACGAATGACTTTTAAAGCTGAGGTAGTCATATGAGTTACAACAATGAGAGAGTTTTGCTTTTTTCCCTAATCTTTGAAAAAAAAAATTCATTCATTCGAAAGCCAAATTTTCAGTGGGGCAGAAAGATCCCCTGTTATGTAAAGAATAAAGAAGGAAAGGATAAGATATTAATAGTTCTGCCTTTGCTGTTAAAAGGAAACATTTGTTTGGACAGCTCATATGTTGGTTACCCTTAAGGGTTCATTAAAACTGGATCAATAAAGTGTGTGGGTGAGGGTTTATGCTTTTTTTCTTGGGTTATGAATACACAAAGGACTGAAAAAAACATCAATTAAACAATCCAGTATTAAAAAAGATGTAGTCATTAAGACATAATTGATTTCCTTAAAAGTACTGCAATTAGGTGATTGCGTCTTTAAGACCCCATGTCTGTTTGGCTGATTGGATCTGCTGGTTTTCAAAAGACTGTTTGACAGCAGACTGTCAGTCAGTGCAAGGGTGTGTGTCTATATTTTGTGAGATGGGTGGGAAGCCAGCAGAATGGCACCAGTAACAGATCCTGCTGCCGAGAGCTGCGTGGGTGTCAGAGAAAGGGCAGATGCACAAGCTCGACATTAAGAAGCGACATTTCTTTCCTCTTAGCAAGCACCTGATTCTCACTCTGTCACACTATCAAAGACATTCACTCTTCAGTCACTGCCTGTTTTGCTGTTAAATATACTGCTCTACCACTTTCTCACTTACTATGCCCCAATAAACAAATCTGGGCAATCCAGTGTTACAGTGATGGAAACGCACACACCGATCTCTTCATGTCTGAGCATTAAATTCTTCTATTGGATAAACCATTCATCAGAGGAGCAAAACAGCTTCTGTGCTCCTTTTGCTTCATTCTTATGAAATAATGACCAAGACAGTGGGGCCCCCTGTATCGTCAGGGTCCCCAGGAGAGAGAGAGATGTCTTCTTCACCTGGTACCCTACTGCCTCCTTGTAGCCTAAAACCACTTTAAAAAATACAACAAACAGACACACACTATACACAAAAAAATATATTTAGTTTTGAACATTTCAAAGTTATCTACAATCCTGGACATATAATATACACAATCAGCCACAACATCAAAACCACTTACAAGTGAATAAAATGTATCATTTCTTTACAAGACAATGTTCTGCTGGGATTCATGTGAATGTTACTTTGACAAGTACCACTCATCTAAAGATTGGTACAAGCCTATCACATAAACCCCATAGTAATTTTACTCTCCAACAGCAGTGCCCTCCCCCAACAGGCCAATATGTCCCACCACATCGATAAAATTGCACAGGAATGTTTGGAGGAAGGAAATAACAGTCTCCAGATCCTAGCTGGGTGAAGCATCCATGGGACGTACCAGAACAAACACAATCCACAGAGGCCCCACCACGTAAACCCCAGTAGATTTGGACACTGTCTTGTGATGTCTTCCACATCACAAAATAGCCCAAGAGGTCCTATGGAAATGCCACTAATCCTCTGGAGAGTCAGAGGATCAGTCTGGGTGCACAGTATTGGGCAGGTCGTATTAATGTTGTGGCTGATCTGTGTATAATAAAAGGACAAAACAAAGCATGACCAAGTTCAGTTTTGTATTAGCCACATGAGGTGGTGGCTCCAGGAATGACATCAGTCAGTCGGTCCACAACTTTGTTCCACGCTAAAATATCTCAGCAACTATGAGATGGATTCTAATGAAATCTGTTCCAGACATTTACGGTGCCTGGAGGATTAACTTTTGTTATTTTAATAATACCCTGACTTTTCCTCTATAGTGCCACCAGTGGATCTAATCTTTTTTTCATGCCATTTAAATATCTTAACATCTAGTAGACAGAGGTGTCCTCTACAGCTCTAATACCCTGATTGATTGACAAAATATCTGCAGAATTTAGGAATTAATTAGCATAATCTATATAAAAGATGGACACAGCAGTCTGAAAGTGAAGCCAAATGTGGAAGTCCCTTAAACCTGCATTATTTGTAATGCATGGCGGACTGTTCAAGAAATCTATGAGATTTCTAGAATCTGTGCCTTGTCTGTGTCGCTTTCTTGATGAGTAAATCACTAGTTTCAAGACATTTTGAATACAAGATGTTTATTTGGGTAGGTTACAGTATGGTCACCACTAGAGTCGAAAAGGAAGGTGAAGTAGGTAATGCTTTAGCGCCGGCCTACAGTGTGGAGTTTGTCTTTAAGCATCTGCTTTCAGCAACACAGACAGACAACTCAAAATATCCAACTGTGAGCAGAACTTAGACTTGATACACCAACAAGACCAGGTGCTTTTTTGCCCAGTTAAATAATAACTTGTGGTCATTCACTTAATTGGTGGTCCCTGATCCAGAGCGGTACATGAGATAGAAAATTAGATACATCTTGTAGTGCATTTACACCAGTTATTTAGAACTGTGATTGAAATGTTTTTTTCTTACTATGTGTGTGCTCATTCTTGTGCAGTCTGCATGTGCCTATGAGTTTAATCAGGTGAAGGATTTGGTTTTATCGCTGATGGGTTTTTTTCTCTCGTTTCTCCGCTCTCATCTCCCGGAGCGGCTGACATAGGATGCTCTTCACTCTGAAGCCTCTCCTCCACCAGGCTGCATATTTCCATAATGAAATTGGAAGGAAATTGAAATGGAAATGACTGCTACCCAGTGAATCAGTCCACATGGCAGCGGCAGACAAATAGAGGCAAGACTGAGGGTGCTAGAAATGCAATACAGAAACATCTCCTGTTAATTCTGCCCTCCCTTTGTGCCAGGAACAGAGAGAGAGAGCAGGAGAGAGCTCGTACAAAAAGAGGTGAACAGGGGCATGAACGAGCAAAATGTAGCAGGGACTAAATGGACAAAGTGTGAGCTCAGCGCTTGTGCTTTTATGGGAAAGCAGCAACAAAACAAACTGATTCAATGTCTTGCTCAAGGACACCATTTCTCTTGTTTTTGGACAGTTTGATTATGAAGTAACACCTAATAGAAGTAAACTGTTTCCTCCTTACTTGTGTTTTAGTACGCTTCTATGGTAATATTGCTCTAATTGGTTGTCTCCTGAACACTAATTAAGTTTTAATCCACATCATCATTAGTTTTTAGTCAGGTTCAGGTGTAATGATACAGCAGGCACTACAGTACGAGCAATAATTTAAGCAGTGCAATGAAAGCAGTGATTTCCTCACAGGGTGCAGCTTGCTCCTTCTTTGTGGGCTCCTCTGCTTTGTGAGACTGGCCTTTGATCTTGTTCACCAGCATGAGGAGGCGACCTTTAATAGATGTATCTTGCTCGTCTTCATCTTCCTCCATAGGGATTCCTACATAACACAAACAGACGCGCACTACTGTATAATCGCAAAGCATCATAAAACAACAATGTGCACGATGCGCAGTTGTACAGAAACTATCCCTCTCCTTATTTCTTGGCAATTTAAAGTAATTTTTTTTCTTTTCTGTGTTGAGGGCGCCGTGACTGGTTGGCGCTATGCTGCACGGGTGAGACTGCTATTAGATTGGTAGTACTACGGAAGAGTGGGCAATTCAATTATTTATCAAAACATCAAGATGCCAGAGAAATTGTAGAGGCAGTGAACATTCAAATCTTCTGCCTTGACAGAAAGCAATGTAGACAGGGAGAAAGAAACATTCCATGAAGTACAGGCACAATTTTGCTGATGGTGATGCAATGGCAGCTCACAGTGCCAAGAAATATGTGCAGCTAAAGCATTTTTCATGAGGATGTTTAGTTTAGTTTTTTTCTTTTTTTTTTTTTATTCTTACATTATCAACC
>VUQS01045551.1:31127-48632 GCA_015108495.1 Heterochromis multidens
TTCTCCCCTTATGTTGGTCCTTCTCTCCTAATCAACAGGTCATTGCAACTCTTTTATTAAACACTACACAGCATATTGTGACCATAATTATTTAAAATCCCAACACTATTCACCAAAAGGAAGTCAACATCCAAAGATCTTTGAATGCGTAGGAGAACTATTCCTGGAGACTACTTAGAGAAATTACAAAAAAGCTTCCCTAAGAAAGTTCAGGTTGTGTTCAAGCTTGTTAGAATTGTTCAAACTCTGTTTTTGCTGTATATAGTATTTCCATTTATTTTTGCACGTTTCAAAAAAAAATCATTGCACCTATTTCCCATTTTCCTAGCAAAATATAAAGAAATGAGGGGTGGATCAAGACTTCTGCACAGTGTTGTAAATTTGCTTTTTATCGACACAGTAGCATAATTTTTTGATCGTATCCCATAACACATTTGCTAGCTACTTTTGATTATAGAGAAACATAGTAATTTTTTTATTCTTGCTTGGACAGCCTGTGTATGGAGTACCTGGTAGGATGTGGAGATCTCTTTGCCATTGACAGTGAATGTCAACAGGCCAGTGGCCAGATCTATTAGACAGCCGATCTCCAGATCCACATTGCTGCGACCAGAGGTGTGGGAAGTGCTGGTAACATCACCACCCCACACCATGTAGCAGTTACTCCTCTTCACGCTGTCAGTTATAAGTGGATATAAAAATCTTTACAGGATTAGTAATTAACAGTAATCGTCAGCATTTATGACATATAAATACGGGGGCATCACCTCTCATGGACTCGCCCACGTTCATCACCCAGGGTTACAGTCACTGTTCGATTCTTGCTGAGGTTGAAGTTGTTGCTATAGTAATGGTAGTCAGGGGTAACCCATCCAACCCACACACAAGCAGGGTCCTGACCTGCGAAGACCCTCACTGAGTGGTAGTACTGTAACAAAACAGAGAGAATTAGTCAACACTGAAAAAACATTTAGTTTCAACACCTACAAACAAAAGTTTATTCTATACCGTAGTGATGCTGCTGTAGTCCACTCGTCTGCTTTCATCACTGTGCCTCACAGATCTCAATGGATATCTATCAGAAGCCATATTCAAAAAGCCATTAGCAAGCAGCTAACATGTCTGATAGCCACATTACCATTATTTCAAACATACTTTTTAAAACTGAAATTGGCTTGACGTAAACATCCACTTCATATTCTGATTGCCATTTTCTTGCAGAAGAGCTTAAAGTCATGGTTTTGGAAAGTTCAGCACCTGTGTTTAACTTTAAGGGTTTCCTCCTCGTGAACACCGTTCATGTCCACCACAGGATTGATCTTGAAGAAGGAGTGGAACTCCACAGGCATGCTGAGACGACAAAACACCATGTCAGCGTTACTGTTCTGGGTACCAAACGTCTTGTGGGTGACTTTAAGACAAGGAGGGCTGTCGATGGTGCCATCAATCCTGGTTACCTGCAAACAGGAAGACAATCTCTGCGTCCATCATCTGACCAATTCAGTCATTTTAACAATTTCACAGTTTCTTCTTTCTTACTGCGATGTGGTTGTGGTCCTTCGGCACATTGACAAAAGTAGGCAGACGCTTGCTGAACCACATTGTGACCTCTCGATTCATGTTGACAGCAAATGGTTCAAATCCCTCCTGCAAGCCACACATGGTGTAGTACTTGAAGGTGCTAGCATCCTTCCCTAGATTCATACGACCCACCTGAGTCAGGCCGAGGCTACACACGGGAATAAACCCTAAACAGACAAAGGAAATAAAGATGAAAGTGGAAGAGGGAGGAGAGAAAAAAGTCTTTAAGAATACACAGCAGGAGGGATGGAACATTAATGCAGCTTTTGCCAAAAGGCAATTTACAAGTGGCACTTCAAATACAGGAAGCTATTTATTTTTAACTCATATCACCACTGTGGTCATTCTAGGATAAAGCTCTCTGCTCCACATGTGAAGGCTTTATTAAAAGTCAAGTAGAGGATGGCAAGGGCATGTGTTCAATGACTCCCTTTTCAATCACTTTATCAATCTGACACTCCCTGACTTTAACCATCACAGCCATGTTTATACATGCTCTTTCTCACCATCCTCAGTTTCAAAGTCCGTGAAGCAGAGCTCAGAGCCTTTGGTGGTGATCAGGATCTCCCCATTAAGAGTGAAGATCATGGACTTGTCCTCCATGTTGATCATGCAGCCCACCACATCCCCAGCATGCCAGCAGCGCCCAAACAACCGGCTGCCCATGTTCAGACAGTGGCCCTATGCACAGTACAGACATATGTAATATAATACATATACATCTGGTATACACACAATGAGAGCAACTACTTTAATTTAGCTTAACACCAATTAGTTAAATAGTTCTGTTAAACAAAGTAAAAATTATAGAAATTAGGACAAAAATAAACAGCAACTTCCAAACTGATGGGTTCAGTGTTACATTTTACTGATTGGATAAGTCCTTTTTTGAGTAATCTACATGAATTTCACCATTGGCAATATACTGTAAGGATTAATTTAGTTTTGATTGACAGCGTACCCTGTATCCATCAAAGACAAAAGCAAGCTCATCTGTGCCAAGCTCCACATCTGGCTTACACCCAGGTCTGGCCCAGCCCACTCTCATGTCTCCGCCGGTAACGGCCTCAAATTCAAAGTACCACTTCCCAGTCTTCACTGCGTACGTTCTCTCTACTCTGAAGAAGCGGATCTTATCAATGCTGAGCCGCTCAGTGACTTGTCCTGCTGGGTGAAAGGGTCAGTCATTTTGTCAGTATGGATTGCTGTTAAATAATAAGAAGCAATGGAAATATTAATTGCAAAATCCCAGTGGCTGTAATTAAAGGCAGCAATTTCATACAGCTATTCTCTTTCACTCTAAACTGAATGAGGGTGGGAGGCAAAATCCCATATCAGGATATATTTTATCCTTATTCTTTGTAAGGAACATTTTATCATGCATTGTATAATTTGAACTTCTGGGAATTTTGATAGGCATACTTTCATGGGTAAAACTCACCGCCTTCCTGGTCTGAGGGCTCGATGTTGTACCCGTAGCCAATCAGAGTGCGGATAGCCTCCCGCAGGCTGTCCCTGTTTGACTTTTTGGTGCGTTCATCCAGCAGAGCATAAGGAACCAAGCGAGGGTTACGCTTACTTTTCAGATCCTGCACGGAGGAGAGGCAGTAAGAGAAATCTAAATAGATTTTAAGTCCCTTTTTTTGCTGAAAACCCACTGTAACATTCATTTGTCTCACCAGTTGAAGGGGAACTCAATGGAGTCCGTTCAGCTGTGGTTGCGGTCACAACTTTGCGAGTTAACTTGAGGAGTTATTTGACTTTTCATCACCACCAGGCTATTACTGCTCATCATTTACTTTATTTTTTTTTTGTTTCCTTAGTCTTGCTCCCACTGGACCTAATCATGGACATATCATAACAGTAACATAAAGCAGATTTGTGAATCTTAATTGGAAATCTTGAGTATTTTTTTATTTCAGGTTTGTTTGATTAGTCTGTCCTTTGTTTTTCCCCGCAGTACAAATGAAGGGCACAATTGCAAACATTCTTCTGAAGCACTAGACAGATATTTTGGTCTTGTGTTTTTTGCTGTAGCATGAGATGTACTTAAACTGGTTAAAAACTGTCCATTTTAATTGTGTGTGTGTGCTTTTTAATTGTCTTTTTTGTATTTAAGCAGTCTACTTGTCAACTAGCTCTTCTCCTCTCTCCTCTTCATTTTACTCTCTTATTAGTAAAAAGAAAACAAACTTTAAACTGACTAAATTTTAAAGAATGTTTAATTTATTATTTATTTATTATATGGTACAGCATACATTTTATTATAGAAGTTTAAAAAAACAATGCATAAGACAACACTGTAATATGGATGAAAAGAAGGGAGGAGAGTTTTTCCACTAAATTCATGGCCAGAGTAGCAAAATAGACCAAAACCAAAGTTAGATCTACAGCTGGCTATGTGTCCAGTAACACTATTTTGTTAGTCCCCATATGATCAGGGGCAGGCTATATTCTAAGGATTGTTGTCACGTGCACAAATAAACTATAGACTGGTCTGGAACTGAGAAGATAACAGACAAAGCTGGAAACAGGAGAAAATTTGCCTTTTGGTTTACATATTTGCCTGACAAGCGAAAGATCCCCGGTTCGATCCCGGGGGGAGACACAAATCCCTGAGGGGCCTTCTTCAAGGCATCCAGCGTAAAAACTCTGCCAAATCAAACATTTGGAACTACCCACTGCGGCAACCCCTTGTGAATAAGGGAGTAGCCAAAAGTAGTTTCTTCTTCTTCTACATACTGAGAAAACAGATTTTTTTTTCTTTACAATATTTGTATTTAATCTGACTGTTTCTGTCCCAACACACTGTATAAAAGTGTATTCTCACCAAGCACCAGATGCCCAGGAACATTATTTTTCTGGCTTAAATCTGGTCGGAGAGTCGAGGCCTTTTAAAAAACATGCAATTACATCTGAATCCGTTTTAAAAAGTGGAAGGTGAAAAGTCGTTTTTCTTTTAAGCTCCTGAATTCATTAATTGATGTTTACACACTGAGCAGTTTTCTATTAAGCAGAGGCAGAATAGACTTCTAAATGGTACACAGCTGGTACAAATTGGATTAATTTTGGTTCAAAAGTGAAAGATCAGTTGAAAGCTCACACTTAGCCGTTGTCTAAAGAAAAAATGCAAACACTTTTTTTAATATGGCATTAAAAAATATGGCACAAGTTATTGTTTGTAGAGAGTGCGTCCTGGAAGCCAGACACATGGCGAATAGTCTGTGTTACCTTATGTGTGTGCACTACTGTGTAGAGGTGGACCCGTGTTACTTATATATACCGTATTTACATATATCTAATAAAAAAAATAATGCTGTATGGATATATACATGTAAACTTTACTTTACTCTTGTGGTTTTATGTTTTTGTTTATTGCATGGTGAGTATTTTGTACACACCTCTGGGCAATCAAAAGCTGTTGCTCTCAGATTATAGGGTAGTACGTGATGCAATCATAAGCACTGTACAGCAAAAATCTCTGGTTTTGAATTTACTTGTTCTCTGAGAAATTTACAGTGTTGCTGTGAAGGAAGAGTAGTTTTTCTCCCTTCAAGCAAATTTAGACGTAAAAGGATGTCTTTTCCTAGATGTGTTTACAATGATCTAAGATTGCTATTCACCCTTTACTTTTAACCAAATCTCTGCGTCGTCGACATCTTTGGTGGATTTGAGCATACCTGCTGAATGCCGTATGTCCATCCCTGTTTGATCCGGTCCTTGGCCCACACATTGTGCGCATTCTCTGCCAGTTTGTCCACCAGCAACTCCTGCCCCGGAGTCAGTTTTATATCAGACAGGTCCAGTGGAGACGGCTTATAACCATTGGACATCATGTAGCTACAGGAAAAAACAATTTTTCAATCAATCAACAGTCATTACTGTATAATTATGTGATGTAGTATAGTGTGTGTTTGTATAGTTGTTATAATCATACCCACTTACTTCTTAGGGAGTTTTATCTTTTTGAGAGAGTCCTCAGCATTTGGATTCATATGAACTATACGACAGCCTAATGCCAGCAGGGTCCTGCAGAAAAAAGAAAAAAGAAACACAGTGTCAGAAAACTGTATGAAACTTACCTGCAGATTGTGTTTTATCCACACCTTAACACTACTTCTGATTTGACAGTATATGTAGAGCAACAAAGGGGCTGGAAGTGTTCAAACAGAGCACTGATGGGTTAAACTGAGCATGTCCTAATCTGTTACAAGAGAAAGGCCAAGCAATACCCACGGGAGTGAAATAGGTGTGAAGTGTATCTGACAAATTTCCTTCACACCTTGTGATCGGACAAAGCGACAGTAAAAGTGAGTTTGATGTCTTTCAGAAACTCATTGCCGTCACCCAGATGTGTCTTCCACCGCAGCAGATCAAGATGAATAACAGCACACCTTTATGTTCTCTATTTGAAGCGCATTTATGTAAATCACTTGAGATGGGCCTCACTGGGACTGTTATGAACACAGCCACATGTTGTGTGGTAATTGAAAAATGAGCAAAGATCATAGACTGTCAATGAACAACAATAAAAAATTCCCAAAACCTACTCGACCACAGGCGTGGGAGTGTTTATTGTTAACTTTATAAGCCAATCCAAATCCCTTTCCCCCTTAACCCTACCCCTCCATTTTGTACATTGCTGCATAGGATTGAAAGCCTCATCTCTCTAGGGAGGAGAGGACTAGTGGTAGTCTAGCACTATAGATGGTGGGTTTATTCATCAAATGGAGCATGACAATCACAACTGAAGCAGGTGACACAACACCTGGAGCCAGCATTTCGGAAACCTCTGTCAGAGATGGGAATGCCCACAGCCTTGTAACTGGTGTGTGTATTTCCAGTAGAGAGCTAAGAGTAGGACCAAAGAAGATGTATTCAAGCCCACCCAACGTTTAAATTAAATGAAAAAACAAAATGCATTTATTGTCTGTGAATAAGCTACTGTTTTGTGTACTATACTGTGTAGACCATTTTTCTTGTGTCCAACAATAGAAGTATGGTCCGTGACGGGAAAAAAAATAAATCAATCAATCCGTTATGTTCAACGTACTTCAGAGTTTCTGTTGACATCTGCAGATTGTAGTTCTTTTCCGTTTCTGGCAGCTTAGAGAAATCCACCAGGCATGGATGCTGCCGCTTATTATCATCCCTTATCTGTGAGAAAAACAATCACAGAAAAACACATATCAACCACCTTCCGATGTTCCCCTCATTGCTGATCAACAGCTCTACTTGTACGTACATCATGTGGCAACATTTGCTAAATCTATGCATATGAAATACACAGCCTTGTAATTCATTGTCACTGTGAACTAACAAGGGGGCGGGCATGTGGTTTAAGTACTGGGTGCTACTAGTTGCAGTGATTAGACTACTCTAGTGAACATGTTATGAGAGAGGAACAAGAGAGCATGTTTTCTTGGCAGAGCCAGAGAGCTGCATGGCAGGAATACCAAGTGAGAGGTGTAATGCGTCTCTCGAGGCTGCACTTTAAGCCAAATAATCCCTTTGGCAATGCTGCTCAGAGGAGGTGGCATGGCAATGGTGGATGTTTACCAAGAAAACATGCAGAGCTGTGCACAGATATGCAGCTGTTTCTGTGGGTCCAATGAATAGCAGCCAGCTCTTTTGTGAATAGTACAAGAACTACGGGAAATCTCTTCTTCCATATTTTTGTGCAACCAGTGCTAAATAGCAAAGAACACCATTTTTGTTTATTTCCTCTGCTATATGACCTCTACTATGAATGCTGACTACTACACCATACAAACTTTCTATCTATAACTAACTACAACTTATTTGGCTATTGCTCCACAAGTAAAAAAAAAAATATTGACAACAAAAAGAGTTTACCAGATCTCAGACTTACTGTAGGAGGTATCTTTATTCTTTAAACAGTGGTTATTGGATAATCAAACATGTTGTCATGATTTGAAGTAGTGTCACTGAAAGTCCTTGATTCTTATGTGTTTTTATAAGTGATTTTAATGTTCGATTTTTAAAATGTTATAAGAGTATGTGTTTATTTTACATATGATTCTGTCCTCCTTTCATTATGCTTACGTGTTTTTGTATGTTTGGTTTTGTTGATTAATTTATTATGACATCAACCTGCCAGGGACTACAGATGAAAATTAGCCTGTGTGGCTAAATCTGGCATATTTACATGATGAATTAAAGTGCTCATATTAATTAATATGCATTGTCCCTTTTAAATAAACATAAACATAAACATATCCTAAATTAAAGATTTTGTTGAGGAGCAGGACAGAGTGAAAGCCTACAAGCTATTGCAGGATTCTCATATTGTATTATAGACATAAGAGCTGTGTCTTGTTGTTGGTTTTTGTTTTTTCTTCCTTTAAGAGCAAAACAGGTCACTTTGGCGTTATCCTGTGGTTAATGCACAACAAACCATAAAGCCATCAAACAGAATTTGGAGTGAAATGGATTAAATCATAACCAATTTCAATTTGGTCGATATCCCCATCAAGATCGCCTCCTTTTTGACCACTTGCCCTTGTGCAACTGAAACTTACAATAGACTATAAACCCGTGCAGAGAGTAAACAATACCAACACAGCAGGAGAACTAGAAGTGGGGTAGCACTTCACAATGACTCTCAAGATGATAGCAGCTGAATTTAAATCAGGTACGTTTTTTGTCTTCTATTGCAGGAGCTTGTTGATTGCACTGCATACACTGTAATTATAAGCATATGTTTCCAGCTGACTGTATTGGAAAATACACTAATTTGCTATCCTACAGAGAGTTAGATGAGAATTTGATATCCCTACAAGTGAAGCCAGGAGACTTTGGCTTAAAAAAACTTAAGCATAAGTTCTCCAAAGATCAAAAACTCTACAAACTAAGGAGCTATGTTTCTCAAGAGCTAAGTCGGATGTACTTTAGAACGTTGCACAGATCCAGCCTAGGTGTTTCCCTCTGCTTCTGGCCTTTATGCAAGATAATTATCTACTTGTTCTAGTTTTGCAGTATCCTCCATAAAAACATTTTATTTTACATTTGAGTTTCCTGCCAGTTAATAATAGAAAACATTGGCTGTTAATATCTGACAAATTCAGAGATGCATACTGTAGATTTTCTTTTTTACTTTTGGACATATCCAGCCTAGCCATTTTCTCCAATTTCCAGCCTTTAAACTAAGCTATGCCTCTTCTGACTCTAGTTTTGTGCACAGACTAGCTCAGCCTTATCTCAATCTCACATCAATCTTCTAATCTAACTTTTGAATACAAGCATATTTTTAGACTACCATTAACAGCAGCAGAAAAGATGCTACCTCTGCTCTGACTATATAAAGAGGTCTTTTAATTGGTTTCTGATTCATAGCAGGTTTTGTCTTGTGTTTTGAATTTTGACAATGGGTGACCCTTGGTGAATATTTAAGGAATAAGAAACTCCATCAGTTTTTCTTTCAAAAGGAGGAAAACAAAACACAGAAAATTTAAATACAAATTTTACTCTTGGTTTATTGCGGTGGTGAAATTGCCAAAACACCCTGTTCTGCCCTTGGGTGAAACAACAGTTTGTAATTCATGACTTATACTAGAACACAGACACAATGACTCTGCTACCTACAGTACAAACAAACTGGATGTGAATGAAGGATGTAAATGAGTGCCATGAAAAGCGCTGAATGTGAACAATGAGAGTGTTCTTTCCACTTACCCTCTTTTTGGTGTGAACCGCAAATTATAAAAGAGAAAGCAAGATGACATACAGGCCTTTGTGATGGTTAAATTCTAACACTACTAATGCACTTCAAGCTGACTTATAACTTAAACTCATCGAGACTAATTTGTAATTGTCATGCTTATTTCTCCACAAACATGAAAAAACGCATGGATTATGCTTTTTATCTTTTGATCCGAGTGATGAACTTGTAGGAGAACAACATAAGCTAAATAACAATCTAACCCTGTTTCTTACCTTGCCATAGGACCAGCCCAGTTCAATCTTATTCATGCCCCAGAGCTCATGGATATTCTCAGCCAGCTTGTCCCGAACCTTCTCCAAATGAGGTGGCATGACAATCTGAAGAAACAGGTAAGCAAATTACCAAATTACCCCAGAAAGTTGTGACAGCTATATAATGTAAATAAAGACAGAATTCAAAGATTTATAAATCATTTAAAGCATTTTTTCCTTTTGCTTAAAAATACTATATCAGCAGTTGAAAGTGAGAAATGCAAATCCAACATAAGCATGAATGGAAGCGAGGTATGGGTAATTTGCATATTGTTAGACAACATCTTTTAAGGTTTTGTTTTATTCAGTAGGACATTCATGTATTACTCATGTTCTTATTCATTTTCATGTATTACAACTCCATGGCTCTGTAGTAAAAGAGAGTAAAACGGCCTTCCTGCAGTTCAGACCTGTCACTCATTGAAAACTACATTTTGAGCATTATGACCAAAATAAAAAGTATGACAAAGAAGACCTTGAATTGTTGATAAGCTGAAATTCTATTTATAACAAGAATTGGAAAACATATGGGTGTCAAAAATACACCAACTAGTCTCCTCAGTTCCCAAATATTCATCAAATCCAAAATGAGCATTTTAAAAAAAGTTCTTAGTTTCAACATTTGATATCTTGTTTTTTTCCCCGAACAATTAGAGCTTTAAATGATTGCATTCTATATGTGCTTACATTTTACACAGCATCACAACCTTTGTGCAAATGAGGACGTTTGTCTCATGAATCACCATCCTACACTCCTCCTGTAAGCTTACCTGGATGGTTTCCACAGGTGTGGGGATGAAGGAGGCCTGTGACATGAACTGGGTGGTGCCCAGCAGATCTCGGACTCCGTCCACATCTCTCTTATACTCTTTCACCGGCTCCACCTTCATCTTCTCTTTTGGCAGCAGAGCTTCATAACAAGGTGCGTAGCTTGATGGAGGCAGGAACTTAAAGTCACCATGCCGGCCACCCAACAGGAAACGTACCCTAATGAAAGAAAACATTGCTCACATGCTTGGCTTATTGCAATATTTTACGTGCACACTAAAAAAAATGAGGTCAAAAGTTAATTAACTGCTATTAATAAAAGGAGCAACTAGTGAAAAGAAAACGAATCATCCACTTTTCTTCTTAATTCACTTCGATTGGTTCTACTCCAACAGGGACACGTTTAGTTCTGTGAGTTAAAAAACACTTCTTAGACCTTTGCTGTGAAAACAGTCTCTTGAGGCCGCTCAAAATAGCAGTTCGAGTAGTAACAGTGACGCAACCAAGCTCATTCTCACTGCGGCCCTCAATTATTAAGAAGTGAAGATGTGTGGCTGTCATGTTCTGGCACGTTTAAATCCATGGAGATGTTCACCCTGTTCACTAGGCCAGTTCCAAGAACAGGGTTGGAGCTGTCTCACCCATTCGAAAAAATGTTCAAAGTGGCACTTTGCATATGAAATACTTAACATCAACCTTCAAAATATTTACGAGTACACCCAAGAATAAATTACCCAAGTAATTTATTCCTAATTCCTGCATTTATTCCTAATGTGTGAAAAGAAATGTATAATGGTGGAGGCACAGGTTATCTGCACACGCTCATGCTCTGCTGTGACGGGTCAATACAATGTTAGCTGTACATTCACCTGACCAATGGACAGAGGCAGATCAGACCAATAGCCTTGAAAACACTTTTACTACAAAAAAGGACAAGTCCTTTCCAAAAAACTCTCTTGTGCACATGAAATTGTAGACAATTTGGATTCTTTCACTCAATGTGTTATGGTGCGGCAGGTTAAGGGTCTGTGCTTGTGTTTAACCTCTTTTTCATTTAGTCACAGGTGGAGAGGTGAGGTTGGCATCAGGTGTTTGATCCACCCTCATCGTAATGGTGAATATTGGGCGAACCCTGTTACCTGCGATAAATATTCTCGCTCACCAGCTAATCCTAAATCTCTCTGCTCTTTTCAGTTACCAATCTCATGCACTAGTGAAGCACCTGTCTCTCTGGAATTCCTTGACCTCTGGACTTGTGAAAACCTCCAGCCACACTTGCCCGCTTCAGCTTGGAAACTTGGAAATCTGTAAAGGAAAAGACTCACCTGCTCACCTGCCTGCCCACTCTCCACTGGGTCCACTCACCCACCTCTGGAAACTCGTCTGCCGCCCTAAAGCACCTCCCAGGGCTAAACTCATCTCCCACAAGTAAGACCATTTCCAATTTCTATGATCCAGTCGACAAATCACTACCTCTCTTTGAGCCATCACTAACCCTGTTTCTCCTCCTCCGCACAGCTTGGGTGTGCGAGCCCAGCCCCACAACTTCCACCACTTTAGGTTTGATTATTCACCAACTCTTAAATAAACACTTAAAACGCATAAAGTCCTGCCTGAGTCTGCTTTCTGGGTCCGTGCTAATCCTTAATATGACACAATGTTTCTGAGTATAGAGCCTATCAACCAAAAGTGAAATGCTTGTAAAAAAAAAAAACATTTTTCATGGTCTCAAAACCTATTTAGGGTTTCAATCATCAGCAAAAAAAAAAGAAAAAAATTAAACAAGCAACCTAGCTAAATCCACAAAAAACCCATGAAACTATCCAGTGACTAGCACCAACTACAAAACAACAGCGAACTGTCAGGAAAGCATTCGAGCTGTCTGTCGCGAGTGTAAATACTGTTCAGACAAAGACATGTAGTGTACAGTATATCCCTTAAAGAAACTGTTTAATATTTCAAGCATGCAGCAAGTAGGCATGTTAGTGTGCAACTGGTAATAAAATCCTTATCCAACTTCTGTTAACATGTGTAACAATTGGGTCAGTAATACACATTGTTCAATTAATCTTTTCTACAAATCAGATAATACAGACAGTCTGAGAACAATGAGGCTATTAAAAGTGACATAATTTGTGAAAAATAATGTATGACAATGATTTGAAAGACGGGGAAATCAAGCAGAGCGTTATCCCTTTTTCCTTTCCTTTTCTTAGCTATGCAGATGAACTAGATTACAAAAGATGAATAAACTCTGTGTTTGCTTTTTTAATTTTTTTTTTAAACAAATTAATTTTCTAATATTTTACATGACGAAACGAAATCAAACTGTTCTCTCGGTGGCAGGTGTCTTATAGCAAAAGCAGCAAAATGCTGCTGTGCTCTTCAAAGTCGGAGTCAATCGTGGGAAAAACTGCTGGAGCTTGAAATTCCATTTTCAAGTCATGTCAGTCACGCTATTTGTGGTCACCATGGAAACAGAACACATTTTTTTTAACCCGTGTCCAATCCAAAAGCCAAAAGATGAAATGAAAGACAGAATATCCGGATAGAATTTTTGAGAAGGTCTAAATATGGCATGAGTTTTTTGTTTTTTTTTTCACTCTCATGCAGGAATTGTAGGGCATCTGTTAATTTCAGGCAAAGCATATGAGGAAAAAAAATAAACACTCACTTGACACCTGCAGAGAAACTGACGACAGGGAAGAAGAGCCCGTCTGTGTTAAAATTTTCAAACATGCCCTGGACGGGCTGTCCGTTGATCCTAAAAGATATGCTGGGGGCTCCGAGGTCCAGGCAGCAGCTCACCACATCCTCTGAGGTCAGAATGTGCTGGTTCATGGATGCAACCGCCCGCGGGATACGACCTGTTCAGGACACACACAAACTGTTAGTGAAATACTACCTAGTGAGTGGTGTTGGCACAGATCACACCTCTCTCTCCCTCTCTCGCTCTCACACAAACACACACACAGTGTCAGACACACACATTTGCACACAGCTATACACACTCTGGGCAAGGAGATCGTCCCTGCAGGGTACTGGTTCTGTCTAGACACAACCTGGCTGTAGCCCAGGGTTACCGTTCATCTTTAATGTTTTATCTAATGCAGATACTGCCTCATCCCACCCACCTGACCAGAGGTGGAGTCCATCAAAGCCATATGAGTAGAGATCATCTCCAACTCCATTACCACCCCAGCCCTCTCCTCCTCCTGGGTAGGGTGCATAGCCTTTTGTGTTCGCCCAGCCCACTCTGAGGTGGGAGGGCTCGCTGGTCACAAAGTGGTCCACCTGGTCGATCATGAGCTCATAGTACCACTTCTTATACTGAGCTGAGCCTTCACTCACACCCAGGAAGATGTTTGGTCTCATGCTGGTAAAGAAGTGTAATGTGAAGTTATTATACGTCCACCTGAGAGATAAATTTTTAATTATAATATCATACTTTTCACTTAAAAAACAAATTTAAATCTTCCTTAAAAAGTCGCCACTTTACTATTAAGATAAAAAAAGAGATAAAAAATTATTTCACACAGGTCTACTTAAATTCTGTCATTGCACAACGACTCTCACAAGATTAATACCTGGAAAGTAGCTACTAGTTACTAAGAAAACAGACTGAAACTTGTTTATTTATTCAAGTCAGACTTAAAGTGTAGCTTTAGATAAATAAATATGAACTAAGTTATTAGGGAAGCATGCAGGTGAAAGAGAGCAAGGTAAACAAATGGCTTTCTAACCTCTGGACATCATTGACCAGCTGGGTTTGCAACAGCAGATCTCTCTTGGGCAGCAAGTGATCGCAGATGAGATTCTGATTGGTTCGCACAGCTACACCATTACACACACACAGTGAACAGAGCACATCTAGAATCTAAAAAGGAAAGTGAAGGACGTAGGGATAATAAGCCACACCATCTAATGGAAGACCACGACAGCACTTAACACTCACTAATAACTAATAACACGTTTACTTCATTTTCCCTATTAAAACCCCAGATACGAATCCACACCTTTCTGGAAATTACTAATTATTTTTCACTGTCCAGGATGCTGCTGGAGGGACAGCCCCTTTATATGCAACTACCGCATAATTACTCTGCAATTGTTACTGGGTGCAAAAACATGTTAAATAATGTCCTTTTGATGTTAGCTTAACAAAGCTGTAGAACTAAATGGGCCAGGAAGCTCAGCCAAGGGTGACAGCATAGAACACCTACGCCTTAGCATTGACCTTTTTCTCCTGCTTCCGTTGCAAAATGGTACAGTCAGGCTGATTTACGACCCAGGCTGGCTCCTGATCTTATTTCACTGTTAAACAGATTGATTCATGTTAGGGGCACACTGCTACAAAAACCTCCAGGAACCTTCTGTCAAGGATAGAAGTTTGAATGCTGGTAGAAGGTAAGCACAATCAATTAGAAGCTAAAGAGAAGAAGAAGTGGCAAAGAAGCCTAAAGGAAACTGTTATGAAAATAAATGTGCGTTCACTGAACCTTTTTGGTGAGACTAATAAGGAAAGAACTGGAGACGACTGGATGCAAGATAAACACAAATGCAGCTTCAGTTATTGTTGCTTGACTAAAAAAAAAAAATCTTTATGGTTTTTCAATATGCAGCTTTTTCAACAAGAAGATCCCCACTCATCTGCACGGTATGTACATACAATAGCCATCAATTTGTCGGCTTAGCATGGAGACTGCGGCAAATGAATGGTGCTTGTTCCAAGTTAGGTACACAAGCACCTATAAAGTTCACACGTCATTACTTAAGCTGCAGAAAAAAAGTATAAAGCACAAAGTTTAAAACACAATTTGCAGTTTAATTGAGGGTTTTGTTCTACAGCACTTCCTAGCCAGGTGTATTTACTGTATAGCATGTGAACACTTCACAAAGAGCAGCACAAAGTTCCACCTGGTTTCAGTCATTATGCAAAGCTAGGTCAATTGGTTGCATGTTCCAGGGACATATTCACTGTACAGATACATACATGAACAAAGAAAATATCAAATTATTCTGTTATAAATATACATTATTGTTTTTATTATTGTTTTTCTTTTAATTTGTTGTTCCCAACCGTTGTATTGTATTGTTTTTTTTCAATATGTGTACTTCAAACTTCTGTTCACCTTTATTTACAACTTCTGTCCACTGTGCAAGATTCTGCTTATACCTCAACCTCATTATGAACCAAAACAGAACCCAGATGCGCATTTCATAGGGCAGCACTACACTTAGCAGTGCTCCTTACTGCTCACCTTGTGGTTGCGTCCATGCTTGTACAGCAGCGATATGATGGATTTAATGTGTCCTTTCTGGATGATATTGAGCGCCTCCGGGCTCTCAATTAGAATGCAGTGCAGAACTTCCAGAATGCCTGCACAGCCGCAAAATTCATCAATTACTTAACACTCACAGAAGACACACCAAAGGACACTCGTCAAAGAGACGTTCTGTCTGCACGGATCAACAGAGAACATTGAGTGCTGCTGGTACAGAGGTAACTATATTCCTATGATTTAAGCCAACAGTGTCACCTTTCAAAAAAGATTTCTGTCCCTGTTAAAGAGTCTTGGATTGCCATCACAGAATTTTAAGAATTTTGTAATGTTTCACAAAAGCTATCTCACAGTGCTGCTTCACTGCAGGTTCAGTATGTGTTAGAATGCCAGTGAGTGTACCTGAAGAAGACTCCAGTCTCTCCAGCTTGCTCACCAGCCAGTCCAAGTTGTTGGAGAACTGGGTGCAGTTGTTGCGGTTCCCTCGGATTAACGCAGCTGCAAGGGCACGAGGAAAGTGCGAGCGAGTCATTGCCTAACGTGACGTCTTACACAACAGAAAAACAATGTCATGCAAAGGTGAACACTTTCAATTCATGCCCAACGCCAGTTAAGGAAGACGTCATGCTTTGACACTCTTATACATATTAGTTTTAAAAGATGCCTTAGAGAGAAGGTGGGAATGGTACATACATAGAACAGACATAAACATATGAGGACAAACACACCCACATGTATGTTCTAGCATATAAAAACAGGGTCGTGCAATGCAGAAAGACAAAGAAGAAAGGAGGGAGGCATCCCAAATCCACTTAGCGCTGCGCCCGACCAGGTGTGTGGAGAAGGGAGCAGGGGAACAAAGAGAGACGTGGCTGGAACACTAAAATGAGGCAGCAGGTGAAATCAGTGTAAATAAGAGCATGAAGGACATTCTTGGAGGGCAGAGGGGCTTCACTGTGGCGAGATGAAAGATAAACTCTACATACGGGCTCTCTCAGCTTAAGAATGGAACTAATTTGAACCATGACAGGCAGAAAACCGTGCCTGCTCACAATTTTCTGCTCGCAAATGCATCTTTTTATGTGACAGCTGGTGAAGGAACACTCAAGACAAACACTGTACTCATCAGATGCAAGATGGCAGGACATACAGACAGAGGAGGGCAGCAAAAAAATACTTCTTTTTTTTTTCCCTGCCAGGTCATTTTACTGAGATACATCTATATGTGACAGAGCATATGGTAGCAGTGCAAGAGGTTAAAGTGAATTTGAAAAGGAGGGTTGATGACATTGGGCAGTAGGAACATAAAGCATGAAAGGCAGAACAAGTAAACAAAACAGAGAACAACACGGACAGTAATGAAAATTGACATTCAGCAGCTAAAAAGCAATGGGGCCAGTGGGGGACACCCTAAATCTGTGTGTGTGTGTGTGTGTGTCTGATCTTGTTGGGTTGATGCCCTGGAAGCAAATCACATAAACTACAAAGCTGCAAGTATGCAGTGGGCCACATGCCACCAAGCCTTTTCTCCAACAATGTGTTTGTGTTTTTGAGTATTAGGGAAGTGTATTTATGGTCCATGTGTGCACTTGTGTCTTCAATTCAATTCAATTCAATTCAGTTTTGTTTATATTACACCAAATCACAACTACAGTCACCTCAAGGTGCTTTATCTTGTGAGGTAAAGACCCTACAATAATAGAGAGAAAACCCCAACAATCAGATGACCCCCTATGAGCAAGCACTTGGCGACAGCGGGAATTAAAAACTCCCTTTTAACAGGAAGAAACCTCCGGCAGAACCAGGCCCAGGGAGGAGCAACTATCTGCTGTGAGCAGATAGGGATGAGGGGCGAGAGACCGGACAAAAGACATGAATG